>JADRCD010231330.1:0-34335 GCA_019843815.1 Montemys delectorum
CCCCCCCCCACAAGTATGTGTGTGTGTGTTGTTCAGTTTGTACAATACTGCTTGTTATGTATATTTTATTTTTAGAGATGACCACTTATCACTGGACATCCAATATGTGTGCTTATTTTTCCCAGGGAAGGCCACTTCTCTTGTTCCCAGCTTTCCTCAATTGCCTATAGTTCTTTATGTCGAGGCCTTTTGGACTTTTCTCCACCTATAAATTAACTACATGACCACTCCATGGTGTGATTAAAGGCAAGGTTTTTATTGTAGATATGAGGGAGAAAACAGCATAAGCACCTGGAAGAGTCCAGAGAGAGGAGAGAGAAGGGAGTAGACTGAACATGGTCGGTAGACTGAACCTGGGCAAGATAGAAGCAGGAACAGAGCAGAGAGACAGAGAGGAGAGTGAGATACAAAGATGAAGAGAGGCCTGAGCATGAGAGTGCATAGCAGAAATAATGGGGTTAGAAGAATGGGCAGCTGGAGGTCGGGGAGGGAAGTACATGAACTTTAGAAATTTAAGGAAGGGAGGAGGGTTAGTAACTTATTGGTTGTAGATTCTCCTTCAATGACTGTGACTTCAGTCACACTGGAGAGTTAGCTAGATTTCCAGTATCAGGCATGGTCATGTTGAGAAGGTCTTACGTCCCATGATAGAGCTGTTGGTTACCACCGTTATGTGTGTGTGTGTGTGTGTGTGTGTGTGTGTGTGTGTGCCATTATTGCACTCCTAGTGTTGCCATACTTTGCCTGCCATTGATGTGATTCATAGATATCCTATCCAGGTAGGATTTATAGTTACTTCCCTCCTTTGGAGGTTTGTATGGTACCTTCTGATACCATGAAAGCTGGTCCCAGGGAGACAGCATTGAGGTGAGTTCCAACTCAGGGACTTTGGATCCTCTTTCTGAAGTGCATGGTCTCTTCAGCATCAGAGATCTACTGTCCACCTCCTGATCATAGCCAAAGGGGATAGCAACTAAAAAACAAGATCATACTGAGTGAGGTAACTCAGACCCAGAAAGAGGAATGTCGCATGCTCTCTTTCATTGGAGGCCCCTAGCTCCAACTCACCAGGTAGAAGTGCATAGCCTAGAGTAACTGTGGAAACCAAGGAAGTAAAACTGGGACCGGTGCCGGTATCATGGGAAAGGGGAGCAACAGAATAGGGAATATCATAGTAGAGTTACTGTGGTCAGGGCAATAACAAAGTGAGAAGTCTTTTGGAGAAAGAGAGAGAGAGAGAGAGAGAGAGAGAGAGAGAGAGAGAGAGAGAGAGAGAGAGAGAGCTAAGAAGGGAAGGATGAAGGTAAGGAGGAGGATGAAGCTGAAAGGGATGTGAAAGGGGAGGAGGGATGAAAAAGAGGCTCCCTAGGGAAAGTGGAGAGGTAATACAGGAGGAGGAGGGAGATGGGTAAAATAATAGTATGACTGCCTGAAAAAGTCACAAATAATCATTTCATTAGCCATTTACCTAAAAACTATAATGCATGCAATTCTACCAATAAATATGCCTTTATAATTTTAATGAATTTTTCTAATCTGGGCTGATAATGCTTCCTCTAAGAGCCAACGCCCACTGAACAACCACTCCCCCAATACCAGACATGAGAAGCCTTCTTTTGCGTTGTTGGCCAAGGCTGTCCGATGGGCTCTCAAACATACAGCCTATTTACATTGTCCTGGTCTCTTACATAAGAACAGGAAGCTTTTGTACTATTTAAAAAGCTTCTTTTGCAGCCTTAATACCTTTAACAAATTCAAAATCATCCCATGCTAACACGCACCCTATCTATTTACTTATTTTTTGAAGTGTGTTTGTTCTTTTAATATTGACTGTTTTACACAGACACCTTTCTCTTTACATTAAAGGGAAAGACATCAACTATGTCCAGTTTGGCATTTCATGTTAGTAAAGTGGTTCAGAAATTTTAGCTTTAGAATCCAGTAGAGAGCTTTGTTTCTGTGTTGGACACTTGTTTTTCAGCACTTCTGGGGTGGCACCTGGGAATTCACACTAGTGGAAGTTTCCAGATAACCGCTGATGCTGTTAGTCTGGGCTCTCCTCTGCTAACTGCTCTTACAAGTGATTCTCTCCACAAAGGTACACTGTTCTTGCTGTTCCATTAAGAGTCTTCTCTTTTAAAATGGTCAATTTTTCTTTGGTGTATACTCAAAGGAAATTCTGATGTGGTTAGAGAGATTAAAACAGAGAATACTTCCCCCCTTGCCCACCCATGTTAATTTTTCCTGGGGACCCTGGGGCATCTCTCACAGTATCAAGTAACTGTAGGGAAGAATCACCTGGTTTCATGTTCAGAGAGACCATGTAGACTCTTCTGGGTAGACTATATCTAGTGCAAATCTACACAGGGGAAGGCCTACGCAATGGAAAAATTTCATGCATGCTTCTAAATAAAATAATAATCTAACAGTTAGGGTCTCTAGCCTGTTTTTGATGATATACATGTGCACTTCCTTGCTATGTGTTTAGAAAATACAATCCTGTTGTAAATATGTGTTTAAACTCATAGCCACTCCATAAGTGAGAGACATTTAAGATTTCTAACTGCTGTAATGTTTACTGAACAACCCTTGGGCTAAACACTTTCTTTCTTTCTTTCTTTCTTTCTTTCTTTCTTTCTTTCTTCCTTTTTTTATGAGCTGCAGGCACTTGACGTATTTTTTTTTTTTTTTTTGACTAAACGCTTTCTATGCCTACCGCTATTGTAGAAACATCAGGTAGTTACTTTACCCAAAGCCAGACAGGGAGGAAAAGCAGAAGGAAGATTTACACTGACTTCCCCTCTAGAGTCTGTGCTCTTACACACATACAAATAATCTTATAGTAATGTGCAGCTAGATTTCAGAGCCAAAACATAGTGGCTCATTATTCATAGCTTTATATTATTGTGCATAACAATGTCTCAGGAAGAAGCAAAGCCAGACTGCCAGTGCTGTCCTGCTGTAGAATTTGAACGGACACAATCCTCTCTAGCTTTCTTTATGTTCTGATGGACGCCACGTCAGTGACAGCTTCTGTTTCCTTTCGCCGTGAGCACAGGTGATGGTGATACAGACAAACTACAGGCGATGGCACGCTAAGCGTTATGTAGACAGCCTAAGGCAACAAAAGGAGTTGAGGCTGAAGTGGGAAAAAGAGCAAGAACTCCTGAAGATCCAAGAGAAGGAAGAGTGGATACGAATGGACTATTACCGGAGGCACAACCCTAAAACAACAGAAGACTTTGAGCTCCTTTACAATGCTCTAGAACGTAAGTGCCACAGGGACTTTGAAATGCAAACAGGCTTAATGGGAACCAAAGAAAGACATCCGTGTTGTACGGAGTTGTCTATAAAATTACATACAGATGTATATATATGTATATATACACACACACATATACATATATATACACATATGTATGTGTGTATTTATATACATATACACGGATATATATGTATGTGTGTGTGTGTGTGTGTGTGTGTGTGTGTGTGTGTGTGTGTGTGTATACATACATGGCTGCCCTGGAACTCACTAGGCTGGCCTCTGAGATCTGTCTGCCTCTGTGCTAGAATTAAAAATGTGGGAATTTAGAATGAAATACAATTGGAAGTGTCTTTAATAACAACAGTGTGTATGTGGCTTGTGAGAACCATGCAGTTTTAGAATATCATAGCTCTCATGCTTCAGCCGTGTAAGTTAAAATGTTCGCTCACCTAATTTTCTGATGCTTTGAGCAGCTCGTGCATTCAGAGTCGAGCTGTTTAATTCTTAAATCCCACATCCTGTCAGCAACCCGCAACAACAGCAACAGCAGCAGCAGCAGCAGCAACAACAACAACAACTTTACCTTATTTCCTCTACAGAGTGTGTGTTAGTTATAGATGAAGGCAGAGGTTGCCTTACTTCCAGGGTTAGGACCGGTGTCGCCTACACAAAGGCTTTTGTGCCAGACAACATGATCAAAGATAGGGGAGAAGGGAAGGACGTCAAGAAGGGTGTGTGCCCTGAGTGAAGAGCTCGTGGTCGTCCCAAGAAATGAAATACACAAAGGTTGAAAACAAGCAAGACAAGCCCCATGACTCCCAGCCCTCACCAGAATCGGGGCACTCCGGCTGACACTCTTCAGCTGTCGGCATTCATGGGAATTCAGGTTAGGGAAATTAGCTCTGCTGTGCCGCTGTTGACATCTGATGGTCCCCGCCGCACCCAGTGTTTATCAGTGCAGACTTCCGGATGGTCTGGTTTTTGTAGTCTTTCTGTTCCTTCTTCCACGATGCTCCCTGAGCCACATTTGCAGGAACTGTGATGTCAATGTGTCTATCGGAACTGGACTCCGCATGATCCTTGGTGTCCGCATCATGTCTGGTTGTGGTTTTCTGTGACGGTCTCCGTTTTATGTAAGAGGGGCTTCTTGGATGAGGGTTGTAGATACTCTTATCTGCTGTTGTGGTTACTGCCCGCTGTATGAGGATCATTTTTTAAAATTAATTTATTTACTTTATGCATATGAGTACTCTGTAGCTGTCTTCAGACACACCAGAAGAGGGCATAGGATCCCATTACTGATGGTTGTGAGCCACCATGTGGTTGCTGGGAATTGAACTCAGGGCCTCTGGAAGAACAATCAGTGTTCTTAACCACTGAGCCATCTCTCCAACCCAAGGATCAATTCTTAAATTGATGATTCAGTAGAGAAGATTGGTAGTCACGTTTTGTTTTAAATTCAATAATCATAGGACTAATGTTCTATTATAGCAGAAATCTATGAGGATAATGTTTCAAATCATACATGAGTTAGCTAGGATGTTGCTATTATTTTGTCACACTGACGGACATTTGTGAAAAATCAGAAAATGCAAATTCTGCCTTGTTAATAGTGTTATGTAGCACAAATCGCTCACTTCTTGGAAACCTGTCTCCCTAACTCTGAATAGAATACACAATGTCAGTTAAATCTTATTCAATAAAGTGAAAAACACAGAATATAATATTTATTGAAATACATATGTGAGTTCCTCTTCTGTAGTGACTAATCTTAACCTGTTTTATATATGACTGTATAAGAATTGTATAGGGGCTGGCGAGATGGCTCAGCTGGTAAGAGCACTGACTGCTCTTCCAAAAGTTAAAAAAAAAAAAAAGAAAGAAAGAAATAGAAAATTCTTACATAGGAAATGTGTCAGATTTTACACATTAGAATTATGAATGAAAAGATTTAGAATAATTAAACAAATTGTGGGTATTACTATTCAATATCTGTTTACATGATCAGTGTTTCTTGCCACGCTTCAATTTAATACAAGATTTTCATGACATTTCCTTAACAGTGCCTTGTAACTGCTGCCCTCTTGTGGCTCATAGTGATAATTGTATTGTTTCAACTGCAATCCATAAATCAAGTTTTCTTATTTTTTTAATTGTATATTTTATTTAATTACATTTCACATGTTATACCCTTTCTCGGTTCCCCCAGAACCCCCCTATACTATCCCCCTCCCACTGCTTCTATGAGGGTGTTTCTTATCCACCCACTCACTCCCACCTCCTCACCCTCAAATTCCCCTACACTGGGGCATCGAGCCTTCACAGGACCAAGGTCCTCTCCTCCCGTTGATGCCTGACAAGGCCATCCTGTACTACATATGTGGCTGGAGCCATGGATCTCTCCATGTATTCTTTGTTGGTGGTTTAGTTCCTGGGAGCTCTGGGGGGGTGGGTCTAGTTGGTGGATATTGTTGTTTCTCCTATGGGGCTGCAAACCCCTTCAGCTTCTTCAGTCCTTTCTCTAGCTCCTCAAATGGGGACTCTGTGCTAAGTCCAGTGATTGGCTGTGAGCATCTGCCTCTGTATTTGTCAGGCTCTGGCCGAGCTCCTCAGGAGACAGCTATATCAGGCTCCTGTCAACAAGTACTTCTTGGCATCCACAATGGTGTCTGAATTTGGCGACTGTATATGGGATGGATCCTCGGGTGGGGCAGTCTCTGGATGGCCTTTCTTTCAGTCTCTGCTCCAAACTTTGTCTCCATATTTCTTCCCATGAGTATTTTGCTCCCCCTTCTAAGAAAGACTGAAGCATCCACACTTTGGTCTTTCTTCTTCTTGAGCTTCATGTGGTTTGTGAATTGTATCTTGAGTATTCTGAGCTCCTGGGCTAATATCAGTGAGTGCATACCATGTGTGTTCTTTTGTGACTGGGTTACCGCACTCAGGATGATATTTTCTAGTTCCATCCATTAGCCTAAGAATTTCATGAAGTCATTGTTTTTAATAGCTGAGTAGTACTCCATTGTGTAAATGTACATTTTCGGTGTCCATTCCTTTGTTGAAGGACATCTGGGTTATTTCCAGCTTCTGTCTATTATAAATAATGGAGCATAGTGGAGCATGTGTCCTTGTTCTATATTGGAGCATTTGGGTATATGCCCAGGAGTGGTATAGCTGGGTCCTCAGGTAGATCTATGTTCAGCTTTCTGAGGAACCACAAGACTGATTTCCAGAATGGTTGGACCCGCTTCATTCCCACCAGCAGTGGAGGAGTGTCCCTCTTTCTCCACATCTACTGTCACCTGAGTTTTTGATTTTAGCCATTCTGACTGGTGTGAGGTGGAATCTCAGGGTTGTTTTGATTTGCATTTCCCTGATGACTTTAGGTGTTTCTTGGCCTTTCAATATTCCTCAGCTGATAATTCTTTTGTTTAGCTCTGTACTCTATTTTTTAACAGGGTTGTTTGTTTCTCTGGAGTCTAGCTTCTAGCGTTCTTTGTATATATTGGATATTAACCCTCTATCTGATGTAGGATTAGTAAAGATACTTTCCCAATCTGTTGGTGGCTGTTTTGTCCTATTGACAGTGTCCTTTGCCTTACCGAAGCTTTGCAATTTTATGAGGTCCCATATGTCAATTCTTGATCTTAGAGTATAAGCCATTGGCAATTTTTTTTAAGATTTATTTATTATTTTTATTTTATGTGTATGAGTACACTGTAGCTGTACAGATGGCCATGAGCCATCATGTGACTGCTGGGAATTGAACTCAGGATGGCCCCGCTCGCTCTGGCCACGCTCATTCCGGAGTAATATACTGTAGCTGTCTTCAGACACACCAGAAGAGGGCATCAGATCTCCTTACAGGTGGTTGTGAGCCACCATGTGGTTGCTGGGATTTGAACTCAGGACCTTTGGAAGAGCAGTCAGTGCTCTTACCTGCTGAGCAATCTTGACAGCCCTGGCGTTTTCTTTTTAAAGATAGTCTTTCCTCAAAAATAAAAGCAAAATGATATTTACTTAAGATGACAAACATCATCTAATATACATCAGACAAGGTTGTCTCTAGCTGATATTGATGTTTGAATACTTTTTATAGCAGTAAGGCTGATTTTCACGAACTTAAGTTTCCATGAGTGCCAACACTGAAGAACATTGGTTTGAGTACCCGGATTCTGTTTATTCAACATAATCTTTTTATTGATTACTTTGGAATTTCATATAATGCACTCTGATTACACTCATTTCCCTCCCAGGTCTGCCCCCATACTCATTACCACCCCCCCAAAAGAAGAAAGACTCCTCTCTGCTCAGAATAAGTGCAATTTGTGCTGTCCATATACTCAGTGGAGCATGGTCAAATCTCAGTATCCAGCCCCTGAGGGTTAGTTTTGTAAGGAGGGCCTGGAGTACCAGGGCTTGTCTTGCATCTTTTCAATTTTTATTATATAAGTAGAATTATTCAGAATGAATGTTTTATATCTGTCTTTTAAACTTCAATATTATAGTGTGAGTTCTGTCTGCGTTATCTATCATATCTGATTCAGGATTTCATCCTCGTTTCTACAGAGTGTGCCATTGCAGAAAAGGGTTACAATTATTTTATCAATTTCACTGTGGATTTGTACCCAAGCTCTGTCTTTGAAAACATATGTAGTGGCAAGTGTGCACTTCTCTAGGGCATAGAACCTAGGAATGGAGAGTCTCGTTCATAAGACATGCATTTCTCAGCTTTAGTAGGCTGCCAGAGAGCCTTCCAAAGTTCGTACCAGTTTGTACTTTCAAAGAAAAGTATAAACTTTAATTTCTCGACCATCCTATGTAATCTCAGGCATTTCTGTCTTCTTCTTCATTGTGCTTCTTCTAAAGGATGCACAGCACTATTGCCCGGACTTATTTTTGACTGACAGCCTGAGAGATTGGATATCAGCATATCAGAGTCAGTGAAAGACATTCTGTCCCTCTCATAAGGGTTTTATAGAAGAAATGAATTGAGAACTAATCCTTGGCCCACGGACCACTCAATAAGATCAAAGAAATAAAAAAGAAGGAAAGATAAGACGAAGCTAGTAAAAGTGTTTTTTATTTTTTTATTTCTTAAAAGTGCATCATTACTTTGAAGTAGTTTCCAGGAGGATTCTGAGAGGTATTTCAAGGGATCCCTCTTGGGGGTCTTTGAAATAAACTCCTTTGGATTGAAGAACACAGAGGACTTGGTGGTGACCCTTGTCCTGGAAGGTTGGTGTCTGACTGCATGTGACGCAGGATGCTAGGGATTTGGAAGAGAACATAGCTTATATACGACTCCCAGGATATCTTGAGCAGAGCCCACAGTTGTTTATGAAGCCATACAGGAGAGGGTGCTCCCCTGTCTTGTTCAGTGGGTCAATTGGAGTAATAATGGGATTTTATTGGTAAGAGGCTCAACTCTAACTGCCAGCATCCTTAGAAGTAGTTTACCTGGAGTTTAGGCATCTCTCCCTCTGGGCCAGTAGACTTAGAGAATGAGGAAGTTTAGCTAAAGTGCTCCAGGCTAGTAAGCAGGAATGTCTTTCGGGTTTAAGAAGAGGGGCTCTACAAAGCTAAGCAAGAATGCGCATTCTCACCCTTCTTCTAAACACCTGGAAAAGAGAAACAGCCTGAAGACAAGAGGTTAGGAGAGCACAGCTTCAGAGGCATCTATCCTTCCTCCAAACCTCCTCTGTGGGTCCTGTCCCTTACGCCTTTGACCTCTGTTGTATAGCAGTTTCCTCTGGATCAAAACAGTCCTGATAGTGTGTAGAGGCAGGGCTCATGAAGCTGACAAAACCCACCAGGAACTTACATTCCTGCAGCTCCTCCCTGAGGCCTTATAAGCAGTATGGGGCAGAGGAGGAGGCTCCTCTAGAGTATCAAACTTCTCATCAGAGCAGGGGACTTCCAGTCTCTGGGAGTCCTCACTCAGGGTGGTAGACTTTTTGGTGATATACCTCGCTGCTCAAGTCACTCAGACTGTAGGTAACTGTGGTAACTAACTGGTCCCCCTGATTGTGCTTGGAGAGGTTAATTTCTTTGGCTGCCATTGTCTTTGTACCCGGGGGTGAGAAGGCATTCCATAACAGCTTGTCTTTCATTCTTCTAGTGGCGCCTTTGCTAGAGCAAATGTCTTCACCTTTGTTAAAGTTCAATTTATCAATTTGTTTTTATATAGATCATGTACTAAGTGATATATCTAAAAATTCTTTAAATTTGGGGTCACATAGCTTCCCTTCTGTGTTTTCCTCTAAACTTTTATAGCTTTACGTTTCACGTTTAGATATGTAATCCAATATGAAATAATATATGAGTTATACCTCACGTAAGTTGAAGTTTATTTCGAGCATCCACTTGTTCTTTCTGTATTTGTTGAAAACACAGCCTTGTCCTCATATCTTTGTCAATGCCTTACTCTTTGTTGGCTCCTAAAAACAAAGTACTATAGGCTGTGTAGCTTATACACAATCCATATTCAAGGATGCACTGCATTTTTAGGTCTAATTCATAAGAGCATAATTCATAAGATTCATAATTCATCTAAGTAGTGGGGGTTTCACTACCTCATCGTTTCCTGGAAACCCAAACTAAGACCAATACCTTGAGGAGAAAAGTTCATGGGTGAGTTTTGGCATGCGTTATTTGTCAACTCTGTGTAAAAATCAGCATTTTGTTCTTCAAGTGTTTCTAAGTAACCAACGAGGGCACCGAGAGTTAGAGTTTCTTTGTGGGAAAGCTTGAGATTCTAAATGTAATGTCTGTGATACATATAATTCTATTCATGGTATATAGTTGTTATGAACTGAGCTTTGTTAGCTTGCATAATTTAAGTAACTTATTTCATGTATATTTATGAATATATTATCGCAAAGATATTATCGGTTTTCCACGTTATCCATTTGCTGCTTGTAGGATCTGTGATAATATGGCTCCAAACTCCTAATACCAGTACCTCTGTCTTTATTCTTTGTTTTCCTGAACAGCTGGACTATGAATTTGCCAATTTTATTACTTTTTAATTGATCTCTCTCTTACATTTATTTTGTTTTTATTATTGTTTATTGCATTTTTTTATTGTTATCTCCTTGATTCTGCTTCCTCTTGGCTTAATTTACCTCTTGTTTCCTCTTCATATGGTGGAAGTGGCAGTCAGCGTTCCGAGACCTGGGTTCATTTCTGATAGAGGAGTTTGATATTGTAAATGCCCTTCGTAACTGCTGCATTACGTGTGTCCCAAGTTTACGATACATCCAGTTTCAAAAATACTTTGTGATTATTTTTGTAATTTGCTTTTGACCCACAGATTATCTAAAAGTGGGCTGTTTACAGCTTTTTCTCATAGATTGTTGTTACTAATTTCTAATTTTGTTATGGAATATATTTCTCTAACACTTGAGTCCTAAGTCTATTGAGGCTTGTTTTAGTATAACATAGATGTCATTTGGGAAAATGTTGGGTTGTACCTGAGAAGAGAGTGTATTCTGTTAGAGCTCGAAGTGATGGTTGGTAAATATCAGTCACAACAATTTGGTTTGGAGTATTGTGTATATCAGTGTATTTGCTAATTTCCCACTTACGTATTTATCAAATGTAAGGAGAGAGTTATTTGAATTCCAAGCTTTCTTTTTTGCTTTCTTTAATTTTCCTTTACAGTTCAATCAGGTAGTGCTTGGTGTAGCTTGACTTTCTTGTCAGATGCAGAAATAACTTAGAATGATGTACTAATACATACACTAATGACAGAATGAAATTTTACCATTGTGAATTTCATTGTTTCTTGTAATATTATTTACTGGGATAAACTTGGACTGATATCTTTTCCCTCTCCGCGCTTTTCTCTTTCCCTCTCTCTCCTCCCTCCTCGCTTGCCTTTCTCCTTCCCTCTTGCCCCATCGCCCACCCTCTTTCTGCTTCCTTCTGTTCACTTTGTAAGGTACACCAGCTTAGAACTTGCGATCCTCCTGCCCATATCAAGATCCCAAGGGTATACCTCGACACTCAGCTCAGTTTTCTTCAGGTCACTGTAACATGATATGCCTTTCTGTATTCTGAAACGAGCACAGAGTTTCAGTGTTCCAGACTGTTTTCATTATCTCCGGGGAGCGTATGTCACGTCAAAGGGGAAGACTCCCGCCTGACTTCCATACTTCCCACCTTCGTATAGTTCAGGGGGCTCGGCCCTGTGACTTACTCTTCGGTACTTGGCACGTTGGATGGATGTGCTTTACCATCAGATGGAGAGCTTTTTCTTCTAATTAAAAAAAAATTATTAATCACTTTATTCATTTGCATTTCAAATGATATCCCCCTTCCCAGTTACCCCTCCACAACACCCCCATCCCATCCCCCTTCTTCCCCCTCCCCTTTGCTTTTATGAGGGCGCTCCTCCACCCCCTCACCCACTCCTGCCTCACCACCCTAGCATCTCCCTGCGCTGGGGCATCAAGCCTCCACAGGACCAAGGGCCTCCCCTCCTTAACTGATGTCAGATAAGGCCGCCCTCTGCTACATATGTATCCGGACCCACGAGTCCCTCTATGTATACTCTTTGGTTGGCGGTTTAGTATCTGGGTGAGCTCTAGGTGGTCCTGTTAGTTGATATTGATCTTCTTATGAGGTTGTAATCTCCTTCAGCTCCTTCAGTCCTTCTCCTAGCTCTTCTGGGCTCCTCCCCCCCACCCCCCCACCAGACTGATGGTTGGCTATGAGCATATGCATCCTTATTGGTTAGGTGTGCGTTAAAGGGTGTCCCGGGTTTGGTCTGCCACAGGGCTAGGGCTGCTTGTGGAGGCAGGATTTGGGACATGAGAGTTTTTGACTGAGCTTGCCCCATGGCGGCGCCCATGCTGGCCTCTGGCTATGGGAAGCCATGGGATGCTGCAGAAGAGCTGAGAACAGAGTTGACTCCTTCTTCCCCCTCCCTCTCCCCCCCCCCCCCAACGGGCTTTATCTAGCTAGGGGCCGAAGGGGAAAAGAGGGGAGGAGAACTCTGGCTGTGTCCCTCGGGGAGGAGAGTCCTGGGCTTGTTTGGTTTGGCTTGATGGAGGCCATGGTTGGGAGCCCTGAGAGGCTTTCTGTGGGAGACTATACCAGGCTCTTTAGACGAAGGCCTGCTCCATCACTCTCCATGGTAGATAGAGACAGTCCATGATTTTAAAGCATTTATTGTCATGGTGGAGATGGTGATGAGTGAAACCGTACCCCACTTTCTCAGGGCGGGCCTGAGGTTAAGTACCTTTTGCAGGGAGGAGTGTCTGGGGAGGAGAGCTTAGTTGGCTAAGCCCTTTAGGCCTTTAGGTGCCTCATTAAAATGGAGATCTGTCTTGAAGCTATATGATCTCTGGTTACATCTGGCCACAGACAGAGTGGAGAGCCGAGGCCTCCTGTCAGGAGCCTGGTGACTAGGAGCATGGCAAAACTGTCCCTTGCAGGATTATCCCCTGCGGGGTTACCAGGATTTTAAACATAGCTCAACCAGAAACCAGGCTGCCTTTCATGGTCCCACAGTCAGGAGACGGTAGAACTTCTCAGGGAACAGCCATATCAGGCTCCTGTCAGCAAGCGCTTCTTGGCATCAGCAATAGTGTCTGGGTTTAGTGTCTACAGATAGGATGGATCCTTAGGTGGGGCAGTCTCTGCATGGCCTTTCCTTCAGTCTCTGTTCAGACTCATTGTTTTCATTTAGGCAACCTTGATTTCAAATGTCATAGCAGTAAGCTAACAAAAATGTGAAAATTGATACTATGTGGAAGTGTGTGTGAATACACATGCATATTTCCAGATTTCAACATGTCTTAAGTATTGACATAGAAAAATAATATATCTCTTTTTCACGTTTCCAGGCTAGTTTGGATAATAATTGCATGACCTAGACTTAATTAGGCTCTGGATGTTTTAATATAAAGCAGGGAAATAAAATAGACTTCTAATACCAGTCAGCTTTTATTTGCTTTCTTGGAGCAACTTAGTAATTCTGTGAGATAAATATTCTCAGTTATTATTTCTACAAGAAAACAATTTCCCTGTATTCATCAACTGACTTTTGGCATATGGGGTTTGTCATATTTCTTAAAGTTATTCTGGTTGGTAAAGCTACTTTTAAACAACAAACTCATCAATCATAGATTTCCTGGACTTTCATAATATAATTTAGCTCTCAAATTTACAATCCTTTACTGAAGATAATTTAACTTTTACATTTCAAAATCCTCTCACTGGATAGATTTAAGCTGTAGAGTGTTTGAATAATGTATCCCTGATAAACGATGGAGTGGATTCCTACAAAGAGCCGAACTAGCAATCCTTGACCTGACTTGGATGGTTTGAACTTGAAATATGAGAGGACAAAGAAATATCCTGATAAAATTACAAAACACAGTGTGATAACATACTTGGAAGGCCAAAACCCACACTCAAGTTTCAGATGCTTATTTTATAATTCTCACTGAGTATTAAAGAAAATCTGAATCTTTAATAAAAAGCAAATGCACTCTAACGAAGGAAGTTCACATAAATGAAATACATTCTGAAATATCCCTGCAACCTTTTACAAGAGTGTGACCATGCCTGTAACACAACAGTAGGGGAATGCTTATGCTTGAATTATGCCTATAGAAGAAATAGACTCTTCTGTCAAGAGGTATCTATTCAAACAAACTCTGAAATCCAATGGTGAAAAATGCTGGGCATTAAATGATGATAAATGGAAAGAGAAGCAGAAATTCTTGGTTTTTTTTTTTTTTTGTTTTTTTTTTTTTTTTTTTTTTTGGTTTTTTAAAAATCACCCATCCAATTAGAGAGAGACCAGGAAATGTGTTAATTCCTTGAAGAACAAAGTAAGGCCATTTCACTTTATGCACCATAGAAGCTTACAGAGTTACGTCTACATAATAACTACAGACATTTTGGTGAGTATTTTTCACCAACAAAGAAGTGACAGGATATTGGTAGGTACAATAACCCTATAAAAGGAAAGGCTTTTTAAATTTCAGAGAAAGAATAGGTTTGATTGTGTGAGCCGGATGGATTTTGGGAGCTTCCTCAGAAGTATTATCCTGATACTGTACTCACGTGCTTTCTCCATGAACAGGGACTTAGCTGACTACTGAAGTGAGCTCTTTGTTGTAAGCCCACTGGCAAGTTGCATGTTTGAAAGAAAAGATATCGTGGCTTTTGATGAAAGAGTGTATCCCACACAGCCCGACCGCCTGAGTTTGGCTCCTGGCCCACTCTCTAGCGATATGTCCTTGGGCAGGTTTCACAACACTCTACCCCAGCTTCTCTTTCACCAAGACGAAAGATGCTAGCACATGCTTCTTTGGCTTGTCAGGAGATTCAACAAGATCCTGTGTGTGAAGCGCTCATAAATAAACCAATTGCATTTTGTCTTACTTACTATAGCTATGTTTGCAACTGGTAGTTTCCCTTCATGGAGATGAATGGAATATGATCATATGACTTTTGATAAAAACATTCACAATAGTCAGTGCATAAAATAATCTTTTATGTCAGGCGCTGGATGAATGTTACATAGTCTGATTTCATGTTGCGTATCCCGGCCAACTTTCCATGTTTCAGTTTTGGTGTCATTTTGTTTCAAGCACGCCTCCTGAGAGTATCGTGCCCTTACCCATACAAGATTCCTCTATTTTGGCTGTGGGAAAGGTGGCTCAGTGGTGAAGGGTGCCTGCTGATTTCCTAGAGGACCTGAGTTTGGTTTGCGGGCACCTACGTTGGCTGGTCCACAACCACCTGCAACTCTAGCTGTAGGGGATTTGTCGCCCTCTTCTGGTATTTCTGGACACATGTGACACACACACAAGACAGACAGGATATAAATAAAAATAACTAGGAGAAATCTCCAAGATTATTTAATCTGCAACAGAAATATGTAAATATAACCGTCTCAAATTTAAACATAATTTATTACCCATTCTTTCCAGTTCTCTCTCTCTCTCCCTCTCTCTCCTTTCTCGTTGCTGTATAAACCAACACAATTACCATTGTTTTCTCTTGTAATTTAAAACATCTGACATTCTCTTTAGGTTTTTAAGGTAATGGTCAATATCAAACGCTTTCAAAGTCCACCCTTTTCTCTAGCTTTCACTCATGTAAATTGATATTTACCACCTCCTTCTACAAAACCCATTTTGTGAGATGATGCTGTCATAGTCATTGGAACAGTGCTTGCAGATTCTGGGGACAGTTCACTTTCAATTTATTGACCCAAATACATCTTCATTATGTCTTCTGGGAATTCTGCATGCCATTGACATATCAAATTCTTTTCTTATTTCTATTCCTGCTTTACATCTCTATCTTTATTCCTCCTTCGTATTTCTTGTCACTTCAGTCAGGAGAATGTGTGGAAGGTTATGCAGAAGCCTCTATCTTGACAGAAATTTGACAGTGTATTTTGAGTGGTGTGATAGGAAACAGGGAAAGGTTGACCAAGATGTGAGAAGAAATTATGTCACATAATGTACAATTTAAAATGAAAGTGTTTGTGTCTTAAGAAGGAAAAATGTAAGAGAGACATGACACAACCCTCAGCCACCCAAAGGGATGACATGTAGCTCAAGAAATTGGTTCAGTGGCAGGCAAATTATTCCTGTCCAAGTCACTGAGAGGAGACTGTATGATCAAATGTAGGATTGAGCAATTTAATTTCTAAGGTATTTTCCAATCCCATGCTTCTGCCAGTGTAAGCCTGAAATGTGAAATTGAAAATAATTTTCTTCCCCACATTTACTTTACATAAGGATTTGATCAGAATCCTTATTAAAAACATATCTGCATCTAGAATTTTTTTATTTAAGTTTGAAGTATGACGTTGAAATTCCAGTGTGATGATATAGGTCAGTATTTAGACAGAATGACTTTGTTAAATTGTTTTCTTTGGGAATTTTATGCTATAGTCTTGTGACAGTCACATAACATCATTGTTATTTATAGTGACCAGTGCTTTAAAATACCTTAAAAGAGCATCATAGTGTAAGGCACTGTTTTGGTTACAAAGTAAACGCAGTTACTCTATGAAATTTGGTGACACGATTTTGGGTTTTGTAAGGAATAGAACGTGACACAATATTTGTGGTAAGTAATGTAAACTATGCTGTACAAAGCTACTGTTTTGGGTCCTTAGAGAGGCATATACTAAGATGAAGTAAGAGGTAACAGAGAAAGGGCAGGAAGAATAAAGGAAGTCAAAGGAAGTCTTTAGACTTGTAGAAGCTGAAAAAGTAAATGGAAGAGTGTTGGTTGTAGAAGACGCAAAACTGTTAGGAATACTTAATGCTCTTGAGTTACAATTCTTATAAAATTATTTTAGTTTGAGTGTTGGAGAGCAAAGACCTGCGTTTGATTTCCAGGAATCACATAAGGTGGCTTCCAGTCACTGGTAGCTTCAGCACCAGACCAGACACATTTGGCCTCCAAGGTCATCTATACTCATGTGCACATCCCCACATAGCCATAATTAAAAAAAATGAAAATAAATATCTTGGGAAAACAGATGCAAATTTTGACAACTCAAGAATCTTTCATGCTATTCCTCTAGTTTGGCGGCAAGAAGAAGTTACACAAGTTGACCAATACTCAAGTGAGGCTGAAAGGAAGGCCGCTCTGTGTGAACTTTTGGAAAAAGAGACACAGATGATCGCTTCCATCGGGAGGCATAGATATGCTGCTCGTATGGAGAAGCAAGATGCAGCTATACAAGCTTTCCTGAATAAGGTTAGTGAAGCTATTTTAACGTGGATGTATTTTGGGTTTAACCATGAGGAATAGTAAACTAAAGCAGAAACCTATACCATAAGAACATCCATAAAATTTTAACTCTTGGATAGTTCTTTAAATTCTATATATATTTGCTCTTTTAATACAGCCGACTATTCCAATTGTCCCCTCAAATAAAGACTGACAGAGAACATGAGATTCTCATGTTTCTGACGAAGAGGGTTTGGTTATGGGAGAAAAGATGGAGTGGTTATTTGAATTTGGAGAGTTTTACACTCTGATAGTACACAAAGTAGTAAAGTCTCAGAATGTCTGGGCCTGGGGCACCCAGTGGTCACCTCTTTGATAGTTAGCCGGAGACCTGTGTTCTATGCTTCAGCTCACCACAGTCCCATAGTTGACTTGACATTTCTGACCAATGGCTATACGATTATTGAAAGGCAAGAAAACATGCAATTAAGGGGAAAACTAAACTAATTACCCTTTTGCAGTCAAACATCTTGTTGATATTGAAAGCCCGTTTCCACAGTAACAAATTTCCTTTTATAAACCTGATATTTCCACTCAATTAAATCCTAATCCATCCATCCATCCATCCATCCATCCATCCATCCATCCATCCATCTATCCATCCAGAAGAACAAAAGGATACAGTTTTCCAAGACATTTGCTGGTCACAATTCTTTGCTGACTCTTGATATCTTAGAATTTTTTTTAAAACTACATCGTTTATTTCTTTAAATGCCCTTCTGCCATCTCATTTGGGCACTCTTCTACGTGACTTCAAAGTATAATTGGCTTTCATTTTAGTTCTGGTTTCAGACTCGATCCTTAGGAACTTCTAAACCATGCATCCAATTCCTACTGTCTTCTGTCCTTCAGAGATTCCAGACATACACTTCAGGGTGATGTGGTAAC
This sequence comes from Montemys delectorum, assembly GCA_019843815.1. Lineage (NCBI taxonomy): Eukaryota > Metazoa > Chordata > Mammalia > Rodentia > Muridae > Montemys > Montemys delectorum. The sequence continues at coordinate 17,933 of JADRCD010231330.1, forward strand.
CTGAACCTCTATATGAGCCCTGTTCTTTTTTTTTTAATTTTTATTGGATATTTTATTTATTTACATTTCAAATAGAACCCTTTCTTGGTTTCCTCTCCGAAAACCACCTATCTCACCCCTCCCCCTGCTTCCTCACCTCCCTAGCATCCCCCCTACACTGGGGCATCAAGCATCCACAGGACCAAGGGCCTCCCCTCCCTCTGATGCCCGATAAGGCCATCCTCTGCTACATATGCAGGTGGAGCCATGGGTCCCTCCATGGCTCTTCTTTGGTTGGTGGTTTATCCTTGGGCCTCTGGTGGGTCTGGTTGGTTGATATTGTTGTTCTTCCTATGAGTCTGCAAAGCTCTTCAGCTCCTTCAGTCCTTCCCCTAATTCCTCCATTGGGGACCCCATATGAACTCTGTTCTGTAGAGCTCATGTAACCTCTCTCTGTGAGTGCCGTATCTATTCACTTGCTCTACCTTAGCAGTTTTCAACCTGTGCTTCGTGACCGCTTTGGAGGGTGAACAACCCTTTCACAGGGGCTGCCAAAGACCATTGTAAAGCACAAGATATTTACATTATAATTCCTAACAGTAACAAAATTATATTTATGAAATAGCAATGAAAAATGGTTGGGGGGGGCACTACAACATGAGGTACTGTATTAAAGTGTTGCATCATCAGGAAAGTTGAGAACCAGTGCTCTAGAAAGAAATATGCATGTTATTATTGACTTCTGCATCTGCCTACCAACCTGCTTTTGGCTGTTGCTGTGTCTTCCCCTAATTTATCGTATGTTCACCTCCAAACTTGCTCTTGTTGACTGTAGGGAGATGGCTCTGTTCTGCATCTTGATGGTGTTGCCTGTGTCAAATAGATCATGTATGCAGGCAAAGGCATGCACTACAGACGTCTGTGTCTGATTGGCAAGCTTTGTAATCTTCCTGATACCAGGAGGGTTGGAGGTCATAGCAGCTTCTCTCTTCCCACCCCCTCCCATCTCTCCAGTGAAATCATTGTGAGGTCGAGTTGCCTTTCTTGTCTCTTGTATGTTATAATGGGCACTGTAGAGCTCATGTAACCTCTCTCTGTGAGGGCCTCATCTATTCACTTGCTCTAGTTCAGCAGTTCTCGACCTGTGCTTCGTGACCCCTTTGGAGGTTGAACAGCCCTTTCACAAGGATACATACTTACATTATGATTCATAACAATAGAAAAATTTAAGTGAATCTGGATATCCTTCTCATCTGGATTATTTTATTTCCACATGAGGCCATGATCTCCAGTCTTAAGTTCTCAGTGCTCTGTTCCATCACCCAGTTGACTACTGGGAAGATCTTCCTAGGCACACGTGGATCCTGGCCTTCTGTATTTCCCAGTGGGAGCTAGGATTTTAATCACCTCCTATCTTTGCAGCCCCATTATCCCATTGTTATCTTAGCATCATCTTTTTTTTTTTTTTGTCTACTACATCTACATTGCTCTAGTCATGATCAGTTATTTGCATGTCTCCAGAAAGATCTTGTGCTTTGGTACTTTTGCATCTGACTCACTTCAGTGTGATGCTTTGGCATCAGGCATGCACCTGATGCAGCTGGAGTGTTTGCAAGAGATGGAGGCTTTTGGCTACCAATGGACAAGACAGGTCGTCTCCAGGACTTCCCCTTTCTGACTTCTCTTAGTTGTCAGATACTTTCCCTATCAAACAAGCTTGAGCGCTCCAGGGAGGAAAGGTTAATATCCCTCTTCCTTGAGATTATGCACATTACTCTTATGAGACTCATGCTCACCTCTGACTTTATATGCAATAGTTATTTATTATTGTATCTAATGTAACCTGAGATGCAGGCCAACCAAGGCCACATATTAAGACCCCATCTCAAAAGAAAAATCTTAAAAGAGCATCATAGCCTAATTTTATTGTATGTAATATATCGAATATTGCCCTTACAACCTTTAACACACACACACACACACACACACACACACATTTTGTATTTAATGTTTTATTTACTTAATAAATAGTTTAGGATATCCCTTCAAGATTTGTTGCCTTTCAAGATTTTTCTTTTAAGACAGGTTCTTACTATGTAGACTTGGGATGGCCTTGTACTTCATTATGTAGACCAGGCTGATCTCAAAGTCACAGACATCCAATTCCCTCTGCTTGTGGAACACACACATCTGGCCAATCATGATATTCTTAAGGTGAGAGATATGTTTTATCTCTATGTCCTCAGACCCTTACACATTCCTTACAAAGATTATCAATGCATGTTTATGGAGGAAGACGTGAAAATATGAACAGGAAATAACGGTGTGGATTTCAGATTCCAAATATCGAACAAGTATGTAACGACTATTGTTAAAATTCTCAAATATTATCACTCTAGACAAGACATATTTGCGGTAGTTTGGATAAGAATGGCTTCATAGCCTCATATATTTGAATGTTTAGACATCAGGGAGTGGACCTCTTTGACAGGATTAGAAGGATTAGGAGGTGTGGCCTTGTTGGAGAAAGTGGGATTGTTGGTAGTAGGGTGGGATTTGGGTTTAAAAAGCCCATACTAGGCCCAGTCTCTCTGCCTCTCTGCTTGAAGATAAGGATACAGCTCTCAGATACTTTTTCAGCATCATGCCTTCCCTGCCTGCTGCCATACTGCCCACCACGATGATGATGAACTAAAACCTCTGAAAAGCAGACCCACAATTACATGCTTGCTTTTATAAGAGATACTTTGGTCACAGTGTCTCTTCACAGCAATAGAGCGATGACTAGGACAATATTTTTCACAATCATATTTTGAACTAAATTTATAGTTTCAACATGGCGCTTACCTAGCATCTCCTTTATAGCTAGGAACTGTGATTTTACATGCCTCTAAGCAGTTTTTGAAACTATATATGTGCAGAGTCCACCAGTGGCTCAAAGCCCAAATATGAAACTGACTCTAGAGTCAACTGATACCATTATCCTTTCTCATGAAATATGGCAACCTAAGAAAATTCTTCTATGAATCTCATCCAAAATAAAGATAAGATAGAGAAATATTGTTAAGGAGAATTCCTATGAGAAAGATCTGGTTTTGAATTCTAAATGTTTCATAAGGAGTAGAATCCAAGGCCATGAAGGACTCTGAATGAACGGAGATCTTCCCTGTAACAGGGGCATGGTGGGAAGACTGAGGAAAAGGAAGTGGATTTTGAATGTTGTCCTGCGAAGTAGACTGAGGAGACAGTTGGAAGGCAGGGAGGGCATGCATTTGACTTTACTGTTAAGAAAATAAAACATTAAATACAATGTGTGTGTGTGTGTGTGTGTGTGTGTGTGTGTGTGTGTGTGTGTGTAAGGTTTTAAGGTCAGAGAGAAACAGAGCAACAGTTGACTTTGTGTTCTTGTGTTCTGAACCAGTCAAGTTGGCAACCTCTCTAACACAGGGTCACCTAAAGTGTGTTTTGTATATGAAGCTGTACTAAATATCTAGATAAATAGGTATTTATCTAGAATAGATAAATAGAATGATGCAGGCTTTAGTACTTAGGCTAGGTATTCCATGTCTCTGTGTCTGTCCACCCTCTCCATTGTCATGCTTGCCATTGTCACTAACATCAGGGAGTTGGAATTCATTCCCTAAATGTTGAAGCAAAACACTGTTGGACAGGACTTTTTAGATTGCTGATAAAAGAGCTTATAGTTAATGCCAGAAGTCAATCAAAGTCACGTTCAAGGGGCTTTGCAACCCCATAGTAAGAACAATAATATCAACCAACCAGATCCCCCAAAGCTCCCAGGGACTAAACCACTAAGCCACGGAGGGATCCATGGCTCCAGCTGCATATGTAGTAGAGGACGGCCTTATCTGGCATCAATGGAAGGAGAGGGCCTTGGTCCTGTGAGGGCTCTATGCTTCCGTGTAGGGCAATGCCAGGGCAGGGAGGAAGGAGTGGGTGGATGGGTGGGGGAACACCCTCACAGAAGCAGGGGGCAGGGAGAAGGGTGTTCCAGGGTGGGGGAACCGGGAAAAGGGATAACATTTGAAATGAAAATAAAGAAAATATCCAACAAAAAAAAAAGGGGGAAAAAAAAAGAAAAAAACCCCTAGCTTATAGTTAATGCCAGAAATGGGTCATAGTCACCTTCAAGGTCACAGCCATGCTCATAGTCACGTAACAAGCAGAGTCACAGTGCTACATTTATCAGCAGCAGTACTGCAAAGTAGACAGATGTGTAAAGCAATATTTTACTTTCGTTATCATTTAGAAATAACTTAGGAAAATAAACATCTATATTTAGTTTCAGTTTAAACTCATTTACTCTGACAACTGTGGGATCCATTGAAATCACATTCTTTAAAAGTCTTATACTGAACATAAGATTTCATTGAATAGTGATGGATACCCTTTTGTTGGTATAATGTAGAAATTGAACAAATAGTCCCTACAGTTCTAACTTTTAATACAAAAAGTTTCACTCTGAGGATTTTTAAAAACATTAACCAACTTGTAAATTTAGCACATGAAACACTGACTTCTGCAGGTTATCAGACACTTAGAGCAGACAAGTACACTGACTTAAGGGAATTCAGGTCGTGACATTTAAACGAAAGGTCACTAGTTGCCTTCTGGTTTTAATGTTTGGGTGCATTTTAACAAACTATATGAAGACATCATTTGCATTTCTGCAAGAGATCACTCCTAGAGTTGAGGCTGTTCATCCCTGCCCTTTCTTTCATACTTCATTTCTCACAGTCACAAGCTTAAGAAACCTGCAATTTCTGTGAGCTGTGCCATGTAGATGCTTTTTCTCCATGCTCAGGTGGCCAACAGCTAATGGGACAGAAAATGTATCTGCCTCTCTCTCTCTCTCTTCTCTCTCTCTCTCTCTCTCTCTCTCTCTCTCTCTCTCTCTCTCTCAGCCCTGCATTTAACAGGGGGTCACTGTGGATGAATAAAACTCTTTAGCTGTAAAAAAGAAAAGTTGATCACTCCCCAGTGGCTTTTGGGGGGCTTAACTTTATGCTTCATTCGTACCCTTGGGGACCTGAGAATTAATTCAGGAGGAAGAAAAGAGCTATTCTCCTAGTGCAGCCATTTTTTCTTCTCCTGGGGAGGCCTGCTGCTCTGGACGCCTTTGTCATCTCCCCACCTTCCATTCTGTCCTGCTGTTCTTCAGTTGCTCTGTTCCACAGCCTCTGCTGTCTCATTTATTGGCAGCTAAGTGGAATTTATTACGCTTCTATTTCTGAAGCCATTTAAGACCATGATTGTTGTACATCTCTTATTATAGCCAAAGCATTCAAAGAAAAAGGAACTGGAGAAGGGAAATAAGCAAAGTTGACATTTTCTCTCATCAGAGGAGGGAAAAAAAAACCCACCAAAAAACCCTTAAGGCCTGAAATCAAAGAAGCCTGTAGTTGAAGATGAAGTTATCAGTGTTGGCAGAAGGACAGCCAAAGATAAAAACAGCTTTGCTGAACAGATTTATATATATCTTCTTTGTGCCAGCTCTTGGAAACTGGAACTTCCTATGTAGGATTATGTGATTATATCATTCAGTCCTCTTTAATCTGGCTAACTCCTGTTTATTCTCTTAGTTTCATCATAGGCATAGCTTCATTTTTAGGAGTTAAGTGCTTGATAGACAGCCCATCTCTACCTGTTTGTCTGAAGCATCAAGCATGCTCACCCTCTGTTTTAATTAGTTATTTTCTTACCTTTATATCCCATGAGACTTGAGCACTTTTGACATCAAGATGGCCTTCTGTTTACACAGGGCCCACTGTATAGTATATCTAATGTAGAGTAGATACAATAAATATTTGCTAGATGAACAGATAAGAACCTGTAGACCTTGTGAAATATACAGAATTACATACGAAATTTACCCTTCTTAACCTTTTAGGGAAATAAAATTTGAAAGCATTAAATTGTTGAGATCCAACTTCCTTTGCCTCAGGTCACTGAAATACAGATACAAGACATATGTGCACGTGCACCCACATGTGCTCACGTTTGGGCGTTTATAACTGTAAAAGGATTTCAAATGGGAGCAATGCTATGTGTTCCAGCTATAGTACTAGAGCAATAGTTCTTGGAAAATGTAAAGATGGACTTCAGCATTAAAACGTTAGCTGGGTTTGGATGTACATTTGAAAGAGCCTAAAACATTACCATAGTATCTTGTATTCAATAGAGCCATAAAGGCCAGCAATAGTGATAAGCACTCATTTGGAAATGGAATTAAATAGTGTACTGACTGCCAACATCCAATAAATTAGATAAAGTAGACATTTCAGAAACATGTTGTTAGAAGGATTATTACAAATAAAATAGTTTACCAGACTGCAGAATAAAAGATATTGTCCTTACAAGTTGTAGAAAAGAAAGTATTTTATAGAACCCTGTTGTAGAAATTAGCATATGGAGATTAAGCTATTAGTTAGACTTGAGGATAGTATAGTATGAAATTTATCCTAATTAGTCTTTAAATCTTTAGAAATGAGCATTGAAACAAGCATTGTAGTTGAGCAAAATACTCAATGTAAGGCTCTTTCGGTTGCATTACTTCTAAGTGATAACAATTACCATATCTTATTCCTAACTGGTTTTATTTTTATAGCTCTTCAGCAGCTCCACTCTAGCCTATCAGCTCTCTAACTCACGTTACCTATTGTCCTCTTTCTGATCTGACGTTATAAACCAGTGTTAGTCCTGTGGCATTTGCCAGATCCAAACTTAAGTTAAGGATCTGAAGTTTCTACTAGGGGTTACTTACTAGCTGTAAGCAATTTTTGTGTTGTCTATAACTTTAATGGTACTGTTGTTTTGAAAAGTGTCAAACATAATTGTAATAGGTAACTTTGCGCTTCTCAGTCTGACATGTAAACAGCGAAGGTAAATTGATGCCATAACTAAAATCTTCCTCGTAAATGGTCATTCTAAATGCAGGGTAGTATCATTATGAATTTCTAATAATTTCCTCAAACACATAGAGAATTCCACTTAAATCGAAAATTAAACCACATCTAAGATTTAAATGGTTGCAATTATGGCATAAATCAGGATACAAGGACTCCAAAGCAATGACTAATTAGCCCACAAAAACACCCAATATCTGAAAAAGCAGTAATTGTGATCAACAGAGGCTTGTTTCTGAAGGACTGTAATCAGGCAAAGAAATAGAGCAGCTTTTTAACTCTAAAGTAAAAGAGAAAACAAAACAGTTAGTTATCCCTGTGGGATATCTAGCTGAATCCTCTGCTCTTAATGTCTTGATAAGAGGAGACAGATTAGTGGTAGGCACAGCGGGCCAGCCTTAAAAGCCGTTCTGGAAGAAAAGGCTCCCAAGAGCAGATGAAAGAATCAGAGATGCCCACATTCCCACAGAAACATCAGTCTAACCACCACAACATCTATGCAGAGGCCCTAGCTCTGACCTATGCTGCTTCAGTGTTTGTGAGCCCCTAAGAGCCCTACTTAGTTGGTGTCTGTGGCTACTGGGTTGCCTAGCCCAGTCTTGATTTGAGAGTTTGCATCTTACTGTATCTTGTTATGCTGTGCTCAGTGGATATTCCCAGGAAGCCTGCTCTTTCTAAAGAGAAATGGAGGATGAGGATGAGGATGTGGATGAGGATGGCAAGGAGGAAGAGGGAAGAGGGGAAGTGGGCATGGGAGGACTGGGAGGAGTGGAAGGAGGGGAGGCTGTGGTCAGGATGCATTGAAAACAAACAAAAAGTAAAGCCACCCTGGCTCTACATTCATTACACAGCTCAGACCCTGTACTGTGTTTCTGACCTATTATCCTGGAGATTCTCAGTTGAGTGTTAGGGCAAACGTACCTCGTCTCCCACTCCTCAATTCAGGATGTACGCTAGGTTGGGGAGCACTATGCCATATTTGTTAATAGAAAGTGAGGATTTCTGGCAATGCTTGTGTAGTAGTGATCCTAGTGCTGCTAAGACGATTGTCCCTCATTTGTATAACTGATTGGTTCCCAGAGCCTGTGGATACCATTTCCAGTGTTGCTCCAGTCCTGTATAAAAGGACACTATATTTGCTTCCAATGTATCTACGCCCCTGTGTAGTTTGTTATCTCCAGACCCCCTTTTTTCTTTGTAAAGTACTGGGGACCAAAGTTAGGGCTATACGCTTCCTAGGTAAGCACTCTACCACTGAGCTGTACTCTCAGCTCTAGGTGACTCTTTTTTTTTTTTTTTTTTTTAACACAAAATCCATTATAAACACTGGGCAAACAATTTATTGTTGTACTGACTTGTTTAGTGAGTAATGGCAAAGCCCAAAATGGTCTATGTATGCTGTGCCCAGACACAGTTCTTGTGTTTTTGAGAGAATCTTCATGTAGCTCAGGTTGCTCTCCAATTCACTGTGTAGAACCTGTCTCCACCTTCCAAATGTTAGGATTATTAGACATGTGGCATCATGCTCAGCTGGACGCTGTAACTGGACTTTGGCTGCTTCGTGAGTTCTTTTCCCTCCACCCTTCTCTACCTCTTTTCCACCCTTCCAACCCCCTAACACTAGATAGGAGCAAAGAAAGGATAGAGGGGGAAGGGGTGACATCTTCAGACTATGACTTGCTGATTAGGGGCAAGTTTGATCTTTATCGTTCGGATATCTAATTAATTCTTCTAGTTGTTTCTTCTTTGTGCACAACTACTTAACGAACGGAGACCAACAGCAATCAACAGCAACCCACCCCTGACACTATTAAAGCCATTCTACTATGCTTGCAGACAGGACCTTTAGCACAAGTGCCCTCAGGGAGGCTTCGCCCAGCAGCTAGTGAAGGCAGATGCAGAGACTCACAGCCAAGTGTTGGGTAGAGCTCAGGGAGTCTTGTGGAAGAGGAAAGGGAAGTACTGGGGGAGACAGAGGGGTCAAGGACACCATAAGAAAACCTACAGAATTGACTAACCTGGGCCCATAGGGGGCTCACAGGGACTGAACCTCCAACCAAGCAACGTGCACAGGATGGACCTGGGATACCTGCAAATATGTGGCGTATGTGCAGCTTGGTCTTCATGTGGAGCCCATGGCAACAGAAGCAGGGGCTATCTGTGACTCTACGGCCTCCTTTGGATTCCTTCCCCCTAGCTGGGAGGTTGTGTCTAAATCCTAGCCAGCACGTGCTTGAGTTTTTTATTTTAGCCATTCTGATTGGTGTAAGACGGAATATCAGAGATATTTTGATTGGCATTTCCCAGATGACGAAGGTTGTTGAACATTTCTCTGTTTCTTGGCCATTCAAGATTCCTCTGTTGAGAATTCTCTGACTAACTCTGTACTACACTTTTTAATTGAGTTATTTGGTTTGTTGGTGGCTAACTTCTCTAGTTCTTTATATATTTTGGATTCTAGCCCTCTTATAGAAGTAGGGTTGGTTAAGATATTTTTCTGTGCTTGTATGCTGCCATTTTGTCCTACTGACAGTGTGCTTTGCCTTACAAAACCGTTTGAGTTTCGTGAAGTCACATTTATCAATTGTTGATTTTAAGAGCCTGGCCATTGGTATTCTCTTCAGGAAAATTTCCCCTGTGCCAATGAGTTCAAGGCTCTTCCCTGCTTTCTCTTCTATTAGATTCAGTGTATCTGGTTTTATGTTGAGGTTCTTGATCCATGTGAAACTTGACTTTTGTGGAGGGTGATAAATATGGGTCTATTTTCATTATTCTACAGGCAGAAATACAGTTAGACTAGCACCGCTTGTTGAATATGCTTTCTTTTTTCCATTGTATAGTTTTGATCTCTTTGTCAAAAATCAAGTGTCCATAGGCGTGTGGATTTATTTCTGGGTCTTTGATTCTATTCCATTGACCAACCTACCTGTTTCTATACCAACACCAAGCAGTCTTTATTACTGTTGCTCTGCAGTACAGCTTGAAACCAGGGGTGCTGATCCCTTTAGAAACCCTTTTATTGTACAGGATTGTTTTAACCATCCTGGTTTTTTTTTTGCTTGTTGTTTTCCATATTAATTTGAAAATTGCTTTTTCAAGGACTGTAAACAATTGTGTCATAATTTTGATGGAAATTGCATTGAATCTCTAGATTGCTTTTGGTAAAATGGCCGTTTTTACTATGTTAATCCTGCTGGTCTATGAGCATGAAAGATCTTTCTGTCTTCTGTTATCTTCCTCAATTTCTTTCTTCAAGACTTGAAGTTCTTGTCATATGGGTTTTTCACTTGCTTGGTTAGAGCTACACCAAGATATTTCATATCATTTGTGGCTATTGTAAAGAATATTGCTTCCCTAATTTCTTTCTCAACCTGTTTATTATCATTTGTATAAAAGAAGGCTACTGATTTTATTTTTTAGGTAATTTTGCATCCAACCACTTTACCTTGTTTATCGGCTGTTGGGAGTTCTCTCATAGAAAATTTGGGGTCACTTATATATAGTGTCATGTCATCTGTGGATAGCAACATTTTGATTTCTTCCTTCTCAATTTGCACCCCCTTGATCTCCTTTGGTTGTCTTGTTGAACCTCAGGGGCAACAGGGCAGACCTCACAGATGCTGGGCTTGCCAGGAGACCTAGCTGGCAGGGCAGTGGGGCATGGGGATCTCTTCTGGTTATCCTGGGTGGCAGCAGGCCTCCAAGGATACAGGCCGAGCTGTGGCATGGGGGATGGAGCACAGAGGGGACAGGGTTGAACTTGCCCTTGCAGGGAACAATTCTTGTAAAATATTATTTGATGCATGGTTAGTTGGATTTGTGGATGCAGAGCACATATATTCAGAGGATCAATGAAACAGCTGTTTCACTATGAGCACCTGCTTTGTGAAGGACTTTGAACTTGTTACAGACTTATTCTATGCAAGGTGCTAAGACATAACTCCCACAGCCCCTTTCTGAGATATCTTCAAATACTATGGGTTACCACAGCTGCTCTATGAAATTTGTCTCAATGTGGCAAGGCACATGACCAAGACACATGAACACACACTCAACATGGACTTAGGCAGATCCTAAAAAATACCTGTTAAAATATATGCTGTTCTCCCTATGGAGTCAATGAGTAATTTCTAATATAAATTAAGCCATTCTTTATGCCAAGTAATATAAATCAGCCTCCAACTCTCAGTCTCGGAGATGCGTTTTCCTTTCTGCAGACTGACTAATATCCCTCTGCCACAAAGACTGCCGGGGTGTCTTCTGTGCTATGAAGGCATCTTTAAGTGTTTTAAAAAGATTATTTCTAAAAAGATTAATTTTCAACGTGTTTATGTGTCTGAGTTTCTGTGTATCATGGGTGTGCAGGAGCCTATGGAGGCTAGAAGATTTGGATCATCTAGCGTTGAAATTAGAAGTGGTATGAATCATCACATGGGTGCTGGGAACTGGTCTGAGCCTGGTGCCTCCTGTAACAGCAGCGAGCCCTCATCCAGTGAGCCATCTCCCCAGCCCCCAGGAACTCATCAGACATGGTTATATGATATGTTCAGTGGAGTCCAACAACATTGGGCTCTGTCTTTTTCTCCTTGTCAAGGATGCCAGATCCAGAGCAGTACACACTCTCTCCAGTCCATAGCAAAATGTTATAATCCAGGGTACCAGGAGTTTAGGCCTTAACAGTAGAGTTCTTACCTAGCATATAAGAAACCCTAAGTTCAGTCTTCAGTTCATCAAAGATAAATAGATGAATAAAAAATGTTTTACTGTTTCATGGCCTATAAATTTGATTATCTTCCTTTTTAAATTTAATTTATTTTACTTATTCACATTCCAAATGTTACCTCCCTTCTTGGTCCCCTCTCCACGAGTTCTTCACCCATCCCCCTCCCCCCCTTTGCTTTTGAGAGGGTGCTTACCTGCCTACCCACCCACACACCTTACCCCTCTAGTATCCCCCTTCCCTGGAGCATCAAGTTTCTACAGGATTAAGTGCATCCTTTTCCACTGAAGCCAGATAAGGCCGTCCTCTGCTACATATGTAGTGGGGGACTACAGATCAGCCCATGTATGCTCTTTGGTTGGTGGCTTAGTCTCAAGGAGTTCTGAGGGGTCTGGGTTAGTTGAAACTGTTGTTTCTTCCTATGGGCTTGCAATCCTCTTCATTTCCTTCAGTCCTTCCTCTAACTTTCCCATAGGGGTCCTTGGGCTCAGTCCAATGGTTGGCTGTAAGTACCTGCATCTGTCTTAGCCAGATACTGGTAGGGCCTCTCAGAGGACAGCCATGCTAGGCTCCTGTCTTCAAGCACAACATGGCATCAGTAATAGTGTCAGGGTTTAGTGCTTGAGTGTGGGATGAATCTCAAGTTCAGCTGGTTTCTGACTGACCTTTCTTTCAGTCTCTGCTCCATTTTTTTTTTGTCCCTGCATTTCCTTTAGACAGGAACAGTTCTGGGTAAAAAATTTTGAAGATGGGTGGGTGGCCCCATGCCTCAAATGGGGGCCATGCCTATCTACTGAAGGTGGTATCTTTCAGTTCCACCTCCCCTCTGTTTGGTATTTAGGCTAAAGTCATCCCCATTGGGTCCTGGGAGCCTCTCACATCCTTGGTGTCTGAGACTTTCTGGAAGTTCTCCCCGCCTCCACGGTATACTGCTGCATATTTCTGTTTATACTTCTGGCCCTCTAGAATTCTCTCCTGTCTCCCATACCTGATTCTGCCCCTATTTTTCCTTCCCCTTTCCACTCCTACCCAAGTCTTTCCTTCACTCTACCTCCTAAGATTATTTTGTTCCCCCTTCTAAGTGGAATTGAAATATCCACACTTGGACCTTCCTTCTTGTTAAGCTTCATATGGTCTGTAAGTTGTATCATGAGTATGCTGAACTTTTTGGCTAATATCTACTTATCAGTGTGTACATACCATGTGTGTCCTTTTGGATCTGGGTTACCTTACTCAGGGTGATATTTTCTAGTTCCATCCATTTGCCTGTAAAATTCATGATGTCCTTGATTATAATAGCTGAGTAGTATTCCGTTGTGTAAATGAACCACATTTTCTGTATCCATCCTTCTGTTGAGAGATATCTAGGTTGTTTCCAGCTTCTGGTTATTACAAATAAGGCTGCTATGGACATAGTGGATCATGTGTTCTTGTGATATGGTAGAGCACCTTTTGGGTATATGCCCAGGAGTGGTACAGCTGGATCTTCAGGTAGAGCTATTTCCAGTTTTCTAAAGAACCACCAGATTGATTTCCACTATGGTTGTACCAGTTTGCATTCCCACCAGCAATGGAGGAGTGTTCCTCTTTCTCCACATCCTTGCCAGCATCTGCTGTCCCTTGAGGTGTTTGATCTTAACCGTTCTGATGGTGTATGGTAGAATCTCAGAGTTGTTTTGATTTGCATCTCCCTGATGACTAAGGATGTTGGACATTTCTTTAAGTGCTTCTCTGACATTTGAGATTCCTCAGTTGAGAATTCTCTGTTTAGCTCTGTACCCTATTTTTAAAATTGAATTATTTGGTTTTCTGGAGTCTAACTTCTTGAGCTCTTTGTATATTTTGGATATTGGCCCTCTATCGGTTGTAGGGTTAGTGAAGATCTTTCCTCAACCTATAGGTTGCCATTTTGTGTTATTGATGGTGTCCTTCACCTTACAGAAGTTTTTCAGTTTCAAGAGGTCCCATTTGTCACTTGTTGATCTTAGAGTCTGAGCCATTGGTGTTCTGTTCAGAAGAGTTTCCCCCCGTGTCGATGGATTCGAGGCTCTTTCCCACTTTTTCTTCTAATAGATTCAGTGTACCTGGTTTTACACGAAGATCCTTGATCCACTTAGACTTGAGCTCTGTACAAGGTGATAAGTATGGATGGATTTTTCACTTTTCTACATGCAGACCACCAGTTAGACCAGTACCTTTTGGTGAAGATTCTTTCTTTTTTCCACTGTATTGTTTTGGCTTTGTCAAAGATCAAGCATCCAGAGTTGTGTGGGTTTATTTCTGGGTCTTCAATCTTATTCCATTGATCAACCTGTGTCTCTGTACCAATACCATGTGGTTTGTGTGGGTTCTTTTGTTTTTAAATATTACTACTGCTCTGTTGTACAACTTGAAGTCAGGGATGATGATCCCCCCTCCCTAGAAGATCTTTTATTGTTGAGAATTGTTTTCAATATCCTGGTTTTTTTTTTGTTTTTCCATATGAAGTTGATAATTGTTCTCATGCCTGTAAAGAATTGAGTTGGAATTTTGATGGGAATTGCATTGAATCTATAGGTTGCTTTTGGTAAGATGGCCGTCCTTTCTGTGTTAATCCTACTGATCCATGAGCATGGGAAATCTTTCCATCTTCTGAGATTTTTTTTTTTTTTTATTTCTTTCTTCTGGGACTTGAAGTTCTTGTCATGCAGATCTTTCACTTGAAGGGTGTTGTTTCCCTAATTTCTTTCTCAGCCCATTTATCCTTTGTATAAAGGAAGGCTACTGATTTGCTTGAGTTAATGTTATATCCGGCCACTTAGCTGAAGTTGTTTATCAGCTGTAGGAGTTCTCTGGTAGAAGTTTTGGGTCACTTATGTATACTATCATATCATCCATAAATAGCGATACCTTGACTTCTTTCTTTCCAATTTGTATCACTTTTGCCTCTTTGTGTTGTTTAACTGCTCTAAGCTAGAACTTTGAATACTATTTTGAATAAATAGGGAGAGAGTTGGCGGCCTTGTCTAGTCCCTGATTTTAGTGGGATTGCTTCAAGTTTCTTGCCATTTAATTTGATGTTGACTGTTGATTTGCTGTATATTTCTTTTATTATGTTAAGTATGAGCCTCAAATTCCTTATCTTTGCAAGACACTTAACATGAAGGAGTGTTGTATTTTGTCAAAGGCTTTTTCCAGCATCTAATGAGATGACCATGTGATTTTCTTCCTTTGAGTTTGTTTATATAGTGGATTACGTTGATGGATTTCTGCATATTGAACCATCCCTGCATTTTTGGGATGAAACCTACTTGATTGTGGTGAATGATCATTTTAATGTGTTCTTGGATTTGGTTTTCGAGAATTTTATTGAGTATTTTTGCATCAATATTCATAAGTGAAATTGGTCTGAAGTTCTCTTTCTTTGTTGGATCTTTGTATGGTTTACGTATCAGAGTAACTGTGACTTCATAGAATGAATTTGGTAGTTTTCCTTCCGTTTCTATTTTGTGGAATAGCTTGAAGAGTACTGGTATTTTCTCTTCTTTGAATATCTGGTAGAATTCTGCACTTAAGCCATCTGATCCTGGGCTTTTTTGGTTGGGAGACTTTTATTGACTTCTACTTCTTTAGGGGTCTTGGGACTGGGACTGTTCAGATAGTTTACCTGATCTTGATTTAAATTTGGCATTTGGTGTCTATCTAGAAAAATCATCCATTTCATCTAAAATTTTCCAGTTTTGTTGAGTATAGGCTTTTGTAGTAACATCTGATGACTTTTTAAAATTTCCTCAGTTTCTGTTGTTATGTCTCCCTTTTCATTTCTGATTTTATTAATTTGGGTACTGTCTCTGTGCCCTTTAGTTAGTTTTGCTAAGGGTTTATCTATCTTGCTTATTTCTCAAAGAAACAGTTCTTGGTTTTGTTGATTCATTGTATTGTTCTCATTGTTTCTAATTGGTTGATTTCAGCACTGAGTTTTATTATTTCTTGCCATCTACTTCTCTTGGGTGTGTTTGTTTCTTTTTGTTCTAGAGCTCTCAGGTGTGCTGTTAAGTCACAAGTGTAGGATCTCTCCAATTTCTTTATGAAGGCACTTAGTGCTATGAGTTTTCCTCTTCGCACTGCTTTCATTTTGATTATCTTTTTTTAAAGTTTAGTGATCTCTTTAGTTATGATTGAAGATTGATTTCTAGTGGATGGGACAAAATAGTTATTTTCAGTCTTTAATTAATCCTAATTGTAACAATAATGTTATTTTCAAGTGTTCAGCTCCACATGTCTGGAGAAGATCCAATGGCAAAATCATTGAAATGGATACCCAGTTCACGATAAGAGCCAGAGAGCTGCAAAGCATCTACAAGTGCATCATGCTGAAAGACCTCTCTCAAGATGAGAGGCTAGATATACTCTTGACGCTTAAACACACTGTGAAGGTATGTCAAACTCACCATCCATGGAAAGATCAGCTGGATACTAGACTCGACACGTTTCTTTTCATTAAGTGATTATATAATTATTAATAAATGCTTACATACATTCAATTGTGTAAACAGCTAACTTATTTTGGTAAGTTTGGAGACAGATTTGTACAATGAATGAATACTTACCTAAAAGTTATCAAAATCTGTGCTATGTTGATGATAGTCACGTGTAAAGTCGTGTGTACAATCTGCAAATAATTTCATAAATACTTTATTATACTATAATAAATGTCAACATAGTATGTTCAAATACAAATTCATCTTTATATAGCCATGTAACACAACACAACATGCTTTAAGAATTAAAAAAAAAAA
>JADRCD010231332.1:16509-27022 GCA_019843815.1 Montemys delectorum
TTTTTTTTTTTTTTTAATTACATATTGCTTGTAACAAGATCACCAGGCTAACCTGAAAGCAATCGTCTTCAGCACACAGAAAAGTTCTCATTAATTCAAAGATGTCTCACTGAATGGCAGTTATGGTTTATGGAGCTGTGTACAAACAGAATACACATTTTGTGTATTTGGAGGGGCCGTGAGATCACAAAAGATGCAGCCCAAAAGTTAGAGGCACCCAGGCATTAGAAAAGGAGCTGGTGAAACCCAACTGCCGGCGCCGGAAGTTCAGATAACGAACGCCGGCCGACTTCCTGAAACCTGTTCTCAGTCAACCTGTTGGACAACCTGGAGTCTGGCAGCCCGTCCTCCTCCCAAGTCCCGAGCTGGGTGACAGTCCCCGCGCCCCACCTCAGTCCGCCGCACGTGGTCCTCGCCCCTCCCCGTCTGCGCGCGCAGCCTGGCTCCCGCTCGCCGGCTGAATGCGGCGTGTGCCGCCCCCAGCCCTCAGCCACCCACCCCCGCCCCGGCTCACCAGTTAGACCCGGGCCCTCCCGAGCTGCACCTCTCAGCCCGACCCGAGTCCCACGCGTCGCACTGCACGGCACAGCCAGGACCACCACACGCACCACGCACGGCCTGCAGCGTGTGGTCCGCAAGCGGACGGCTCTAGAGCGTGGAGGGGCGGGGCGGGGCGGGGCGGCGTGGGCACGTCCAGGGCGTGCTCCCGAGACGCGGCCCCGCCCCCGAGCTTCTGGCCCCGCCCCCGGGCCGCATCCGGGCTCCTGCCTACAAGTACTGGCCTGAACCTAAAGATCACAGACTGCTAATGTGCTTTTTAATGGTTGATGCTTCCAAATCTGAAGTTAGAGGGAAATCTATAAATTTTGGCAGTTCCCTTTATTAACACACACACAATCATATGCTTCTTGGGAGAGTGCTTGTGCTCCGTTGGTCCACAAAAGATCCAAATTGGTTTATTTATTTATTTATTTATTTTTTTTTTAGACCGTTTCTCTGTATAGCCCTGGCTGTCCTGTAACTCACTTTTAAGACCAGGCTGGCCTCGAACTCAGTGCTGGGATTAAAGGCGTGTGCCACCACCGCTTGGCCCAAATTGTTTGTCATTGCATATGGCTTTAATATCTATGCAATTGTTACTAACTTAACAATTTTAGTACCAACCATTTTATTTAGACTTCATATATTTTCATTCCACTCCTTTTAATTTTTTCTTTATTTTAATGTCTTTTTCATACAATATATTTTGGTTGTATTCTTTCCTCTTCCCCAGTTCCTTTTCAAATTCTGCCCACCTCTGTATTCATACAATTTCATGTTCTTTCTCTTTCTGATTAAATAAAAAATCAAAACAAAACCAAAATGTCAAAAATACCAAAACAAAAAAAAAGCACACACGAAAAACATGGAGTTAATTTTAGTGCAGGCCAGCTACTCCTGCGCATGAGGCCTGCCTTAGAGAATAGTTGATATATTCTTTGAAGAAAACTGATTTCCTCACGTAGAGATTAAAACGGCAACCTATGCTCCAAGTTAGGAGCTGGGCCACAGTCCCCGTGCCCCACATCAGTCCACAACCCGTGGTCCCCACCACTCCCTGTTTACATGTACTCGCCTCTATGCCAGCCAAACTCAGCATGTGCCGCCCACCACTAGGCCTGCAGTGCAGGTAGCCGGGTCCCCAGCCCTCAGCCACCCAGCTCACCAGACAGGAACATGGGCTAATTTTCCAAAGGAAATATTGGTTGCAAATAGTCTCAGTTAGGAGTGGGTTTCTGCACTTGTGCGGATCTTCTATAGCCCGTCAGTCTCTGTAAGCTCATATGAACATCAACCCTGAAATATTGGGAAGAAGCTGTTCCTTTGGAGTCATCAACCTCTGGCTCTTAAATCGGCTTCCTCTTTCTCCTAGATTATTGAACCACGAGAGAAGGGGTTTGATAAGAACACCACATTTAGGGATAAAGTGGATTTCTGATGCTTTGTTTTTGTTTTCTGACTGTGTTAACTTTTTAATATAAGGAATCTGATGAAGAGTGAGTTCAATAATTAGCCTTAAAGAAAACAGCTGTCATATCGCAGAACTAGAGCATGAATCAAAAGCCCATTGGTTGTCCTTTGTGGAGAGGGAGGGACTTTATATGTCCCTCCAAATGTCACTTATTGGCTGTCTGAGAAGTAACAGAAACTTACTTATTTTGAAGCCAGGAAGTTCTGAGATCAAGACAGTGGATTCTGCATTTCAGTGTGTCTGGTGTGGGTCTCCAACTGAAATTTGTAAGTGAGGCTTTGGTGCACATCCTCACAGGCTGGAGTGGCAAGGCAGCTCTTTGACTTACATAAAGGCATGAATCATCCCCATTTGTGAGAGCTCCATCTTCAAGATCTAATCTCCTCCCAAAGGTCATGCTACTGGCATTGGTGACTTCATTTCATCGTCTACGTCTGAGGTAGTAGACACAGACGTGCAGACGTGTAGATCTCAAGCTGCCTATGCCTGCTCTCTTTAGACTTCTGTTTCTGTATCTGTGAAAGTGCTTAATTTTCACCTGCTGTATTACTCAGGGGTCTCTAGAGTCACAGAACTTATGGTAGTCTCTATATAGTAAGGGAATTTGTTGATGACTTACAGTCTGTAGTTCAACTCCCAACAATGGTCAGCAGCAGCTGTGAATGGAAATCCAAGGATCTAGCAGTTGCTCAGTCCCACAGGGCAAGCAGGTGAAGCAGAGAAAGCCTTCCTTCTTCCAATGTCCTTATATAGGTCTCCAGCAAAAGGTGTGGCCCAGATTAAAGGTGTGTGCCACCACACCTTTAATCCCAGATGACCTTGAACTCGGAGATCTTCCTGTCATAATCTTCTTGGATTCATAGCCACTATGCCTCAAGATCTCCATGTCAAGATCCAGGTCAGAAACTTGTATCTCTTGGCCTCCAGATTAGGGCCACAGGTGAGCCTTCCAATTCTGGATTGTAGTTCACTCCAGATGGAGTCAAGTTGACAACCAGGAATAGCCACTACACCAGCCTAAGAAAGCTGCTCAAGCCTCCAATGGCACAGAGTAACAAACGAGTCTCAAAACTGCAAGGTAATATTCGCGTAAGGGGAATTTGACAAACCTCACGTTGAATCTAAAAAACACCTTCAGAGCAAGAGTTAAATACACTCGGCTCTATGATGAAACTCATCAAACAAGACAAATTAACGTAGTCACATCACTTTGTAATAATCTTTGGATTTTACTAAGTAAAGAAAAGGTAAATGTACTTAAAAGGGGCCCAGCCCAAGGTCTTCAAATGGCCTCCATACAATAAATCTCCTGGAACTCAGAATATTTGATTTAATACGCACGTCGCTCCTTAATTCATGCTGAGATTGCCAAATATCTGTTACTAGTGTTTCTAGAACTGAGTTATCCTTCCTATCTTCTTCACTGCTTATAGTACAACTTCTTCTGCAGTGTATGTTATAGCGAAGTCATTTAGACTTATAACACTTTTTTTACTAATCGAATACTGCATGCAGACTTCCCTTCTTCATGAGCTCGAAACAGTGGATGATAATATGACTGTTTTCCTTACTGAGATGTTTTGTTACTTCTCTATATCTATAAGCCTTGTGTAGACTTATTCTTGGTTCTTATGAAAATGAGATGTACTCCCTCCTGAATATCTTTAGAGGTACTTGTGAAGACATCAGTAAGATTGTATAGAAGATGTTTTCTAGCATTGTGTTCTCTAGCATTGTGGACAGAAGAGCCCAGCATCAGTGTGGTAGGTCCAGTTTTCTGCTTTTCTTTTTTAAAATTACCATGAACTGGGACTGGAGAGATGGCTTTGCGGGTAAGAACACTTACTGCTCTTGCAGAGAACTCAGGTTCAGTTTCCAGCACCCACCTGGATGGCTCACACTGTTGCTGTCTCCAGTTTCAGGAGTGTTCCAGTATGGCTTCCAGGGGCATCTGAATGCAGATGTTATGCACACATACACTCAGGCACACACATTTACATGTAAAATAGTAAATAAGTCTTTAAAAATCGTCAAGTAAAAGTGACCAGCTGCTCAAAGCAGCGGTACTCAGAAACTGATAGTCTACAAATGATATTCCTCGAACTTCCAAGGAGATGAGAAATAACTCTTCTGACTATAAACTGCTTCTGAATATAGGAAAAGTTTTCTAAGAGAAAAAACTATACATTTCTGTTTATTCTTTAAATGCTGCATAATCTAGTGAGGTAACTGACAGTACACCAAATGAGAGCTTTTACTTCGAAGTTTTAGCTAAAACCATACGCTGGTCAGAGGAAGCATTTTCCGGGCCCCAAGTAGACTTGTCCTAAAGTCTACTAATAAGCACAAATACAGTTCTGAGGAAGAACTGTATCTGCTTTTCTGCATCTGAGAGAACAGAGAGCAAGAGACTAAATTATTGGTTAAAAAAAATATCCCACCACTGACTCATAGGTAAAATAAAGAAGTTAACTTAAGCAGCCCATTTTTAGTAAGATTTGGACAGGCCCTCTGGGGTTGGCAATCAAACACTGCCCGTAGCATGCCAGGAAAGTGTTCTACCATGAAATACACTCTAGCCCTTTAGCTAAGCTTCTTGACCTTGGTCCTCTTGGCAGCCATGTTGGTTTAGTGAGGGTTTTTTTGTGTGTGGAAGGTTGCGTGGTGCTTATATGGTTTGAGCAGAATACTTGGAATCTGTGCACTAGATGTCAAGGTGCTGGAAACCCAATTGTGACAGCCTAATGATCCCAGACGTTATTAAACTTCTTCTGGAGGCACTCCACCCAATTTTTAACTTTACACTCCATTGAAGTTAAAGTCTACCATGTTCTCTAGAAGTCCCAGACACTGCCCTGGAAGGTTAGATGAAAGGGCCCAAAGAGGACTTACGATGATTATCTACATTCAGGCTACACAAAGAAAAGATCAGAAGTTTGAGGGGAAAGTGGAGATGCTGAAAGTTTGGGGGAGTTGCCGTTATAAGCCTAATAGAAAATTTAAAATGGCATGTCTCCTCCTTCCATAAGCAAAGTAGCAAAAGCTCCAATCCTACACAGAGGTGTGTCATATCTTCGGGAGGGCTGCTGGCTGTGTTTGGAACTATGAGAGATACTCTTCTACTCTCACTGGAGCAGCCTTCGGAGAAGATCTCAGCATTGTTGGAAGGATGTGTAACTCCTAAGACATCGCTCTACAGCTCTAGGGATGGAATGTGAATGACCATAAGTATTACTAGCTGCTTCTTTCGATAAAGATCCTATAGATGAAGACTGGTTTTGTCCCAAGTAGCAGTCAGGGTCATAAAGCCGAGCGGGGCAGCCGAGTGGGATGTCACAGTAGTGTGACATCCATTGCAGTGTGCTTAGGTATGCGCTGGGCTTTCTGTGCCAAGGAACTGGGCTCAGACTACTTAGAAGGTGGCACAGCAGGTGAAGAAAGGCAGCCATTGGGAGATGGTGGGATGGTGAGTGGAGAAGGAGACACAGCAATCTTACACATCAGTCCAAGACCTGAACTTAATTTTAATGAACCCCAGTGTATAGACCTGCCAAAGAATCTTCACCTGCATTAACATTTTAATACAGACTACCAAGTTAGATATGTAATATGTGGGACCTCAAAACCAATTGAAAATGGCAGTTTGGAAAACTGCCTTTAAAGATATTAAGATATAAAAGTTATTCCTTTCTGTTGCATTGCCTTCCTTTTATTACCATGATGATTGCTTGTTTGATTTCAGTGTTAAATATTGTACTGCACTGCTGACTTGAAGGGTGAGCAAATGAGTTCACCAGTCCTTTCAGGCCTTCGGGTCACCGTACTGTACCTATGTGTGGGGGTTTCTGTGGCCACCAAGGCCAGCAGAGTAACAATCTGTGTGAGGCAACAAGAAGTCCAGTTCAACATCACCCAGGAGCTGGAATCGGTTCAAACTTCTAGAGCCTGACACTGGACACTTTATTTTACAGATATTTAAGCATAGCACAAATTGGAAAAAGTATCCTGGTGGTAATTAACTTAATCCCATGTGCACAATAAACCTTAAAGTGTGACTACATCAAAACTTTTTAAAAGTACTTAAGAGTACTTATGACCTCTTCCATAAAGATGGTTCTAAAGATTGACTACATATGATGCCAAAAAGGCTCTGGGTGAGGACTTAGTGTTGTATTTGTTACACAGATAGTGTAATGTCACCAGGCTACTATCTCCACTCCCATTTTTAAAGTGCGTATGATGTCTCCCATAAAGATGGGTTCTGGTAACAGAGAAACAATGCTCAAGATAAGGGTCTAGGAGGATGGCTGAGATAAACAGAAGAGTCTAGGGGATCCAGATATGGCTTGGCCATACAGAGACCGCAGATGTCACCAAGCTATTAAGCACACCCATTCCTAGTCTTCTGGGCAGAAAATGGATTATATATACCTTCTTTTGAAGAGACAACCCTGCATGCTTGATATTCCTGTTTTTCCTAGTACTTACCAATGAGCACAAAGATCTCCGTGTACCCTATACAAGTGAACCTATGAGTGTCAACAAGCTATAAATCCATGGGCTCTGAAGTTTCTCATCCCACAGTGCACTGAGCAAAGGCCAGGGGTAAGCAAAATCAGTTTCCCTGAACCTGGGAATACCCCAACCCACAGAGAATGAGTCAAATTCAAGAAAAGGCAACTTCTCAGTCATTCTCTAACCTCCAACTGAGTCTCTGAAATGGGATGTGCAATAAGCTGGTGCCTAATACTGTGACCCCCACCATTTTAGTGTGTAGTTGGAATCTGCTGTAACCATCCACAAATGCTATGGGATGCATGAACCACCCCAACCTTTCCTGGATCTGCATCATGGGTCATGCCAGACACAGGGCAGTCATGGGAACTGAATGAACGTCCACACTCAACGCTCTGTTCTTCTTCCATTTATTTATAAAGCAAATTCAATTTCAAGATGATGACTTCAGATATTAAATTTCCAAGGTGAATCTCTTTGTCATAGACCGGCTGTATGGTTATGAAGCTCCCCTGCCTTCAACTCACTTTCTATCGGCAAACAGAGAGCTAACATGTACTTAAATGAAAAGATTTTTTTTGTCAGTTCTTTCTGTACTCTGCCTATCTGTTCCTTTGTCTGAACTGAATGAAATGAGTTGAGGAAAGAATGTATTTAAGGTTCAAATTGTACATTATTCTCATTACAGGTTCTTCAGACCATATTTAAGTATGACTTGGGGCTGGGGCAGGATTCAAAAGAAATTTGAATAAGAATAGGCTTTATGGCTATCTTAGTCACTGTGCTATTGCTGTGAAGAGGTAACTTGACCAATTGGAGCTTGCTTACAGTTTCAGAGGCTTAGTCCATTATCATCAGGTGGGGAACATGGTGGCATGAAGGTAGACAGACATGGTGCTGGAGCAATGGCTGAGAGTTCTACACCTGAATCTACAAGTAGCTGAAAGAGAGAGACAATGGGCTTGGTCAATTAATAATTGACCCAGTGATATACTTCCTCCGACAAGGCCGCACCTATTCCAATAGGGTCTCATCTCCTAATCCTTCTCAAGTAGTGCCACTCCCTGATTACTACACATTCAAATATACCAGGAGCCACTCTCTCCTATTTAAACCACCACAAAGCCTGAAAATAAGTCTTAGTGCCAAAGTGTTTTGCATCTATGCATGTTTTTACACAGCTGGTTATTTATTAGGCAATCGATTAATAACTGAGTATCCTCAAAGCATTGGGGTCTACAGAGGGGCCAAAGAGGAATAGTCAGTAAATCACACGTGACAGTAATTAATAAGAAAAAAGCTTTGTTCTTTCTACACCCATGTAGAAGTCAAATTATTTTCATATACAACATAGCACAGTAATATAATGCATAATTAACCAAGTAAAACTTATAAAGGATTTCATCAGTCCAACTCCCTACAATCAAAGGGGCTAATGATAATACCATGAAAGAATCAAATAATGAAATATTTCAAAAAAGTATGGCAATTTTTGAATTGATGTGTTGTCTTGATTCCTTGATGGCCCACATGCAATTATAATTACTTTGTTTGTTGAGAGTTACACTATCTCCCATCCTTCAATTAGAACAAGAACAATTAGATTACTTCAATCTCAGTTGATACGTGACCTAGAATAACATAGATAGAAAGACAGAGAGACAGAGAGACAGACAGATAGATGATAGATTGGAAAAAATAAAAAATGTTCTGTCTTCAAATTGAAATCATTCTCAAAATATATACCATTTCAGACTTTAAGATTATTTTGTATTATAATAGCCATAAACTGGAAACAACCCAGATGTCCCTCAACAGAGGAATTGATACAGAAAATGCGGTACATCTACACAATGGACTACTACTCAGCTATTAAAAACAATGAATTTATGAAATTCTTAGGAAAATGGATGGACCTGGAGAATATCATCCTGATTGAGGTAACTCAATCACAAAAGAACATACATGGTATGCACTCTCTGATAAGCGGATAATAGCCCAGAAGATCGAAATACACAAAGTACAATCCACAAACCACAAGAAACTCAAGAAGAAGGAAGATCAAAGTGAGGATACTTCATTCCTTCTTAAAGAAGGAACAAAATGCCCATGGAAGGAGTTGCAGAGACTAACTATGGAACAGAGACTGAAGGAAGGACAATCCAGAGACTGTTCCACCTGGGAATCCTTCCCATATTCATTCATCAAATCCAGACACTATCGTGGATCCCAGCAAGTGCTGGCTGACAGGAGCCTGATATAGCTGTGTCCTGAGTGGCTCTGACAGTACCCAACTAATACAGAAGTAGAGGCTCACAGCCATCCATTGATTGGACTGAGTATAGGGTCCCCAATGAAGGAGTTAGAGAAAGGACTCAAGGAGCTGAAGGGCTTGCAGCCCTTTAGGATATGAACTAACTAGTACCCTCAGAGCTCCCAGGGACTAAACCACCAACCAAGGAGGGACTCATGGCTCCAGCAGCATATGTATAGTAGAGGATGGCCAAGTCGGTCATCGGTGGGAGGAGAGGACATTGGCCTTGTGAAGGTTCTATGCCCCAGTGTAGGGGACTGCCAGGACCAGTAAGCAGGAAAGGGTAGGGTGGCAAGCAGGGGGAGGAGGGAGGGAACAGGGGGTTGTTTTTGTTTTTTGTTTGTTTGTTTTATTTATTTTTATTTATTTTTATTTTTTTCAGAGGGGAAACTGGGAAAGGAGATACTGTATGACATGTAAATAAAGAAAATATCTAATTAAAAAAAAGCAAACTAGAAAAAAAGAGATCATTTTGTAGACCAGCCACATTTGAAGTTTCTAGAAGTCATTCCTTTGTTTTGTATTTGCTCCTAATTTTCATCTACATTGTCTTTCTAAACCACATTCAATTATTAGCACTCATCACAAAATCATCTCTCCTCCCACCCTGATTCCCTAGTTCCTGAGGCCCCTTTCTCATTGATCCAAGATTTTATATATATATATTACATATATATACATATATTACAGGAGATATATATATCTCCTCAGCTGGAGGCACAACCTAATTAACAAAACATATTTTAAGTTATTTCAGGCTAGTGTGATTGCCCGAAAATGTTATTTGATGTGTAAGTTTGTGGTTACACCTCTTTGAAGTGTAAAATGCTCAAAAATGCCTGCATTAATGTTCTCTAATCAATGTGCAGTAAGGGAAGCAGTGAATGTGGGTGGAGATGCGTCCTTTTCTTTATTGCCTTGTTGACTTAGCTGGTTTTGGGAACGATGGAGTCTTTACATTACTTTTAAAGGTCATAGGTTTGAATATAAAACGTTAGAAAGTCTTACCTTTGGAAGTGTCCCTTCTACACTGGGCTCCATCACAGACCAGTGACATTATAGTACAGCAGGAGGTTGTAGTAGCCTTGGTGGCTAAAGTGTTGCAATGTCAATAACTGCTCCCATCATTTTGGATTCCAGGGAATGACGATGATTTTATGTGTTGTAAGAGAAGACAGACGCTATCCTAAGATAATAAAACTCATGGTTTTCTTCCTTCTTCTTGACTCCTGGATCCCTCTCTTTACTGTGAGATATTCTTCATTAATATATGTCCTTTCTGTTATAATAGCATGAATAAAGTAACCTTCATAAAACTCCACCCTGTTTGCTGGCAATGGTAGCACATGCCTTTTATGCCACTCAGGAGGCAGAGGCAGGCGGATTTCTGAGAATTCAAGGCCAGTCTGGTCTACAAAGTGAGTTCCAGCAGAGAAACCCTGTCTCAAAAAACGACAAATAAGCAAAACACATCAAACAAAAAAGCTCAATGTTTCGACTTACACTGTTATGTTAAAAGAGGTGAGAAATGTTGGAGTTTTTGATTAAATCAAAGAGAGTCCGACTGTAGTTTAAAAAGCGGTAGGCTTTTGAAATTAAGCAGAACTTCGTGCATTGATAGAATGTGTTAAGGATATGCTTGTATGGTAAGAGGAATTGGCTTCATTCCATAA
>JADRCD010231333.1:0-18165 GCA_019843815.1 Montemys delectorum
TGACCTCTGGCTGGTTCCTAACGTACCTTAAGCAGCTGGGACATCCATCTTTCTGGAAGTGTGAGGGGCAGCTTTTCGTCTCTATGACACAATGCCTGAAACAATTCACACATAAGAAGGAAAGGTTGATTGTGGTTTCCAGGTTTTAGTCCCCAGTTGCCTTGGCCTTACTGCCTATGTGCCTGTGTGTCTGTGCTGAGGGAACACATGGTGGCAGTGTGGCAGGCCTATTCACTTCATGGTAGCCAGGAACCGGGGGTGGGGGGGTGGGGGGGGTGGGTGCAGGAAATGGCAAGGTCTCATAGTACCTTCAGGGATGCTTGTATCTCCCAATGCTCCATCACCACCCAAAAGCAACACAGCGAGGACTGAGCCTTTGTGAGAGTTGACCTGTTTCCCTGGACCTGACAGGATCATTGGCCTTTGTGAGGCAGAAGTGCTGTAGTGACCTACAGGTCCCCCCGGTCTACAGTAATAGTCAAGAGACAGAGAACAATGCAGTGGCAGCTACACCTGTAGGAACGGTATGATGTTGTTATTCTCTCCTAGAAGGACGGAGAGAGTCAAAAAACCCACAGCCAAGATCAAACCCACGGCCGAGATGCCTCTTACCAACATATGGTCTTTGGGGATGCTTGAGTATGGAACAGATGGAAGACAGGTAAGAGGGGGATTCTTCAGAGTGGCCGCTTCTGTCCGTTTACACCATGGCAGGGCCTTTTTGGCTTCGAATCACCCAAGTTCCTATAACTCTGACACATCCATTGGCTCTCCGCCCCGAACCTGGGCGGAGTCCTCTCTCTGTGCTGCTGTTGCTCTGTCCGTAATGGCAAGCGGACACGGCTTTGCTTCCTAGGGAAAGTCCAATAGCAGATTTCAGCACAGGAACCTCCAGAACGCCCTTAAGATCCAAAGTCCCACAGGAAGCTCTGAGAGCTGGCTGCCTTTTCATCCTGCTTACAAGTCAGGAAGACTGTCGAGGTGCCTCCCAACCTTGTGTTTAAATGAAACTCCTCCCCTTCCAATCCTCCTGGTCACGGCCATGCTTCTGGATCCTTCCTCTGGCCACACTGTCGGGGCCTCGGGCCATAAGAAGAAAGAGCTCGCCAGAACACCAAGACAAAAAAAAAAAAAAAAAGCCCTTTCAATTCAGAAGTTGATTAAAAAAAAAGCTTCAAAGCGCCATTAAACTGTGCTCACAGCAAGAAAATATATACAGAAGGGAAATCTACAGAGTCTTAAATGTGAAGTTATTAAAAATTGATTTTTTTAAGGATGCCAATTTTATGTTCTGATTTTATCCCCCAAAAAATAACTTTCAGAAAAAAAAAGAAAAGAAAAGAAAAGAAAAGAAAACCTCCCGTGCATTCATTCTCCCTGCTGTTTCTGAGGAAATGACCAACTTCCAAGAACATTTCTCTTGGTACACCCTCAATGTGTTGTCCTCCCTTCTCCAACTTCATATGTGAGGGTTCCGAGTCACAGCGTGATGGTGGTGATGGTGTGAGTGTTGGGGCCTAAGAGATTATAAGCCCTGAGGGTGGGCCCACCATGTGCGGTAATAATACTAACTGAAAGAGGTGCTAGTCCTTTCTTCCTCCTTCTACCAAACGAGAACAGTAGGAAAGCTCTGTCCAGGAGCCAGAAAGCTGGCGCCTTGGCATCTTATGCTCCCAGCCTCCAGAAGTCTGAGAAGTTCATTTGCAGCCGGCCTGATGGTGCAAGTGTGTACACCCAGGGGAGGTTGAGCTTAGAGGATTGTGAGTCCAAAGCCTTC
The DNA here is from genome assembly GCA_019843815.1 of Montemys delectorum. Classification (NCBI taxonomy): domain Eukaryota; kingdom Metazoa; phylum Chordata; class Mammalia; order Rodentia; family Muridae; genus Montemys; species Montemys delectorum. The sequence goes on from JADRCD010231333.1 coordinate 1,778, forward strand.
TTGGTCAACTTAATTAAACCTGAATGAAATGAATGTCTCAGGTTTTGTTTTTTTGTTGCTTTCATGTAAAACAAAGTCTGGCTACATACCTCACTGGTAATACACTTACCCAGCATGAACTACAGTCCAATCCCCATGCCGCAAAAATTAATGTTTGTTAATAAGACAGTCAACCTGTTTGATTTTGTGATAGTAACCTAATATATTCTTATCTCCAAAGATACCAATGGTCACTTTAAAAAAAAGAAAAAAGAAAAACATTAATTACCCCCTTCAGCCACTGGAGAAGTTTCCTGAGGGCATGAGCCCCTCCACACGCACAGCATGTGTTTTAACAACATTCTATCTCTTCTCATGGTCTTTCTTTTCTTTTCTCCTTTTTTTCTTTTCTTCTTTATTTTGTTGTTTGTTTGGTTGGTTGGTTAGTTGGTTGGTTGGTTGGTGGGTTGTTCGTTGGTTTAGTTTGGTTAGGTTTTTGATTTTGAGACAGGGTTTCTCTGTGTAGCCCTGGCTGCCCTGGAACTCTCTCTATAGACCAAGCTACCAATTTTAATTAATTTATTTTATTTTTTATTAGATATTTTCTTTATTTACATTTCAAATGTTATCCCCTTTCCTGGTTTCCCCTCCAAAAACCCCCTATCACATTCCCCCTCCCACTGCTCACCAACCCACCCACTCCTGCTTCCTGGCCCTGGCATTCCCCTACACTGGGGCATCAAGCCTTCTCAAGACCAAGGGCCTCTCCTCCCATTGATGTCCAACAAGGCCATCCTCTGCTACATATACAACTGGAGCTGTGAGTCCCTCTATGTGTACTCTTTGTTCAGTGGTTTAGTCCCTGGGAGCTCTGGTGGGGCGGGGGGAGGGTACTGGTTGATTCATATTGTTGTTCCTCCTATGGGGCTGCAAGCTCCTTCAGCTCCTTGGGTCCTTTCTCTAGCTCCTCCATTGGGGACTTGCTCAGCTGCCCCCCTCAGGCTTGACTGGCAAGCACTTTATCAATGGAACCATCTCCTTAGACCTGCTCCTGTTTCTTTTAAACAGCAAAATAACTTGATAATGTAAAACGAACAAAAAATAAATGTCATTTGTTTGGAGGGGAGGGGGTAGTTAAACGTTTTTGTTAGCATTCTCTTTTACTCCTGTCTCTGTGGTCAAAATCATAAAAGCTCAGATATAAACTCTTATGAATGTTGTCCTCTGAAGACAGAGGAGGACACTGAATTTCCCATTACAGCAAACACACCATCTGAACTCGATCACTCAAGACTTACACAGTGCCCTCAGCGTAGGTGACAAAATGCAGTCAGAGCTCAGAGTTGCTGGTGAAGAACTTCTGCCGGGTTCTACTCATCTCTCAGTGCTGTTCCTGCTGTCACACATGGTGAGTGTGTCTCCACACCTTTCTAGCACTGTTAATGCACAGCCATTTATACCATTAGGGTCGTTAAGCTAGGGATTCACTGTGGGCTACCGAAGAGGATGCTGATCATCGTTCACTCTTTTCTTCTGAATCGTGCAAAAGATGTTGCTCTCCCGCTTCCTTCCACAGGAATGTTTTCCACAATGTTTTCACTCCTGCATTTTAAAAGCCAGGCCACCTTGTTTTCAATTATTTTCTTAATTGATACAGTTTTTCTGTATGAAAATAATGATACTATCTGAATTTGAAAGGGGAAAAAATATTTCAATGTCAATGAAAAAAAGTGACCCCCAACAAACACTAATATTGCTGTTGTATTTCATGCCACTAATTATCCAGAAGGTGACATTTGATCTTCATTTTCTTTGTCATCCACCTTCTGCCTGAGAGAGGACATGGCCGCATAAACACAGTTCCCGGGAGCAAAGATGTTTAGCTCTGTTGGATTCCATTGGTTTCTGGAGTGTTTCAGACAGGGGACATAAAAAAGGGGGTGACAGTTTCAGAAGCCACTAAAATTTTATACTTAGCTTTGTGACCAGGATTAACGCATTTCGGCAAATTCCACGAGAAATTCCAGTCTCTCTGTGTGCCCATCACAGTCGTGACAGCTCCTCCAGCACCTCAGTCTGCCCATAAACAGCAAGTGTATCGTAAAACCTTTTATGACCGTTATGAAAATATTTTGACTATTTCACTCAACCACCTTAGTAAGACACCTGATACTAGTTGAGGGAGGGGGAAACAAAATCCCTTTTCAACAGGCCTTTCAGGATTGGGGAAGGCTGAAGAAAAAGCAAGTTAATTTTCTACTAATGTAACATGAGTTGCTAACAAAATAAACTGTGTCCTCACTGTATTTATCTTCATAGTAATTATCTAGCACCCTGTTCCTGGCTTGCGTCACAAAGAATCCAAGCATTTTATTGAGGTAGGGTCTAATGTATCAAAAAAGTCCAACTCAGAATGACAAATGTCACATGTTTTCTTTTACTTGTTGATCCAAGATTTGACATAGGTACACAAAGTCATATGTGCACATAGGACATGAGAGTCCAGGGGGCGGGGGTGTCTGGAGAGATGAGTAAGAAACACAGGCGGGAGATGGGCGGTTGAGGTCAAAGTACTCGCTACATTCTTGTATAAATGTGACCTTACAAAGCCTATAGCTATGTGTGATGGGGATGGGACAAAACAAAAATTAAAACGTCAAAAGAAGAGACAGCATTGACTATCTATCAAAGACACTCTGGGGACTGTCCCAACTGTATCCTTAGCAGCTGCAGGGAACAGGAGCTGAGAGTAGACACTGGATCCTTGGAAACAGTCCATCTAGCCTGGCCTTAGGCTCTCTCCTGCTCCTCACTCACCTCCTCTTACACCTTGCCTGTCCTGTATGATGCATGAGAGAATAAATAACTGGGTTGCCACCCTGTTTATAAAAACAGAACTCTGACCTGTAATACATAGCTAACACAAAGACTATATTCGCAACTTTTGAGGATCAGCCAAGAAATCCAGTGGGCCATGACTATCATGACCATGGAGAAAAAGCAGGCATTGTCTTGACTAGCAATCCAGGAAGCTCAACTTAACACAATAGTCACAAATATCCAGGATTTAATCACCTAATATTTTGTTTCTGCTTCCAACTTTGGCTCAGCCTGAGAAAGCAAAGTACACACTTCTCTTCACTCTCTGACATGCCCACTTCTCCCTGTTTCCCCAGCCCACAGCCTCCACTCTCTGCACACTTAGTCCTCTCAGTCCTCCACCTGCCTTTCCCTAAGTCATTTCTAGACGACAGGGGATGGTGGCTAACTCCCTTTTCTTTAAATAGCTTTGTTCTCCTTCGCTTGGTCCTCCTCTCTACAAGACAAAGATATTCTGTCCCAATAGTTCCAGGCATCTCTCTAAGGACAGTTCTGCACAGTGACTAGACCCAGTTTCTTAAGAAATATTCCTGTATCCACTACAAGAATCAGCTTAGCCAGGAGTGGTGGTGCACACCTTTGATCCCAGCACATCAGAGGCAGAGGCAGTCAGGTCTCTGTGAGTTCAAGGCCAGATTAGTCTACATAGTGAATTCCAGGCCAGCCACAACTACACAGAGAAACTGTCATGAGGAAGGAGGCAAAGGAGGAGAAGGCGGAGGAAGAAGAAGAAGAGGAAGAGGGAGAAGAGGAAGAGGAGGAGGAAGGAGGAAGGGGAGAAAAAGGGAAGTGAGGTAACAGTAGCTTAAAGAAAATATAAATGACCCTACCAAGACTCTAGAACTCAGGCTAAGCTCTATTTCTTTAAAAAGAAATATCTTCCCAACTACTTTATGAAGAGACCATTAAACAAAAGAGCAGTTTGTACAGGCTCAACCCTTCTCCATCTTCAGCCTAGTGACCTATCTAATGCCCTCAAAACAATAGGAACTTCCTTCTCTACTACAATGCCCTCTTCTTGTTTATAAAACTAGCTGGTTTTACATTTCTCATGTGTTGTATTTAAGGAATCCAAAGATTGAATATCGGGGGAGGTTGACTTGGCTCAGACATTGATACTTATGGAGGATAAACTTTGGGCCTTTAGAATTTTTGCTTTTAACCTTGAAGGCCTGTTCTAAGCCCTCAATAAATGTTACCACACGTTCCGCACCCAGATGAAATGTCACCTCCTCTGTCTCCTCCTCACCTCCTCAAGCAGAACTATTTGCTGCTTCACCTATTTTCAAACCGAATCTAAACCTCTGAAAGCAAACTTGTCACAAGACAGTCTCAGCACTTGCTTCCACAGTCCTCTTCCCAAGACTGAACCTCTCGAAGTCTATTTCACATCATACCTCTAAGCCCTGGGCCCCTTCATCCACCCAGTCACACCATGGAGCAGCCATTTTCCCTCCAGTGAGGCTCAGATTTTAAGTTTAAAGCTGTGGTATTTTTGATGAAACAGCACAGCTGTTTCTTGTGATCATTCACATGTTCAATGGAATCCAGTTCTTCATCTGGAGTCTCCTTATCCATCCTTCCTGCTTGCCCCAGCTGCAATCACCTCCACTTCACCATGAGCTTAGCTATGGGTTTAGTTCCAGAACTGGGCGTTTCAAGGGACCACAACCAAAATAAATAAATAAATAAATAAAATCACACTGCCTAAGGTCAGGACAACCACCCAGGATGCTGGGCATGAGACACACTATTCATCGGCCTTAGACAGCCTGTGGTGTTCTCTGGGAGTAGCCTTGGTGAGTTACAGCCTTCTTCCTCGACATCTGTTGCCACCCTGCATTTATTTATAATGACTTCCTTTAAAAGCAAAGAGCCAAAGATCAGTTAAGCACTGGGTGAGGGAGGGAGACAAAAAGAATGAAGGTTGGGAGTATAATGGTCACAGAACAGAACACAGCACAGGGCAACAATGTGGGGACCCTGAATGGCTCTGGAAATGGCTTGAAGTTTGATGCTGAAGGTGGTGTTGCCTTGGCGCTCATCCCACCCCTCAGCTTGGAGTACTATTGGTGAAATGTGCTGATCAGGGCAGGAAGAGGGATACCTCCGAACAGGTGCAATCACAGGTCACTAAAGGTAGCATCACTCGCTGATGTGCATGCACCAGAAGCCAGAGGAGTAAATCCAGTATCTAATGATGGAGGAAGACTGGTTGAACACTAGGCTTCCATCCTGACATCACTCCTTCTAACAAGGGCAGGTTCTTGGGCTAAGAACACACTTGATTTATTCTGAGTTCATTTCCAGAGTTCCCAAGGAAAGAGGTACATGGGAATCCAACCAGCAGGCTGTATCCTGGATCATTATCAGGCAATGGCCTTCAAGCATTACAAGTGGGCCAACTCAGAATCCTGTAGGGCAGGGAAGGGTCTGATTTAGAAACCTCCTCACACCAGCAGACTTTTGGTTTTCTGTTTTCTGTTGGCTTTTGGCTTGAACTTACAGGAAGGGTCCATGGCCCTGAAGCTGTCAATATACCACAAAGCAAAGGATAAAATGTCACAAAGAGCCAGGAAGATGACAGATCACATCTTGCCTCACTTCCTGAAGCCTGTCTTAACCCGCAACAGAGCAGAATTCTTCATCCCCTCAACTCCCATAATGTATTTTATCTTCAGCCTATTCATCAATAACATATTAGGGCCTGATGTTTGTGCCCCATCACCCTGACCAAAAGGAGAGGCAGGGTGCAGGAAGTGAGCCCTACTGATCCCTGCTCTTCCCAGATAAAAATGGACTGCAGAGGCACCAGGCATGTGCTTAAATAGTGGACACCTACCTAGGGTCTGTGGGACCTGGGTTTGATTACTGGTACTGAAAGAAATGAATGAATGAATGAATGAATGAATGAACAAATAAAACAGAATTATAAACACTAAGAAGCCATTTCTGTAAATATGAAGGGGAAGCAGAGGAAAAGGGAAAGAGGACAATTAGAACAAACTAATTTTGGTCATGGAGTTTGTGGATTATTCTGGATAAGTGTCCAGTCCCCTACACCACAACTCTGTCTGCTCTCATGTGGTCGAATAAAAAGTCCACAAGCTGTTCATTCAAATTATTGTGTCTTAGGAACAGTTCTGAATTTCTAACTATCCAGAGTAATTGTTTAATCAATTGTTTTATACCTTTCTAAAACTATAGATAATTCTGCTCTCCAGACAGTTACCACACTGCAGGCTTTTGAAAACCTAAAAAGTACATGTGGTGTGATACAGTGACCCCTAACATTCCGTATTGTTGGTTGCCATCTAAAATGCACACACACCACCTCATTAAACAGTAAATGCTATGTTGAGAGGTACGGTGTCACGGTTTCTGCTCTAGCTTTAGCTATTAGCACTGTTTGCTCCCCAAATTGGGTAATTAGTGGGACGAGCACACTCCTCTGGCAACATGCAGCCTTTGGTTATAGAGCAGCATCAAATTCTCAGGATGTGAATTCAAGATAGACACACCTGTACCACATTCATTAATAGCATACTATAAAGAGCATCTCGTCACTCTATGAAGTATCTATCTTTATGTTGAGAAGTTTCCTAGGGGAGAGCTGTGTATGAGACTTAGTTACAATTGAATCAAGAAGAAGGCCAGACCAAGTAACAAGCTCATGTGACTATGTTTAGCTGTGAGTCTTAGTATAGGGGCTTGCAATAACAAAATCCCTGAGGCCAAGCAAGTTATTAAGAAAACTCTGGTTTGGCCTATAATTAAACATAAAATTGGGCAGCTACACCTGGTTTGCTAGTCAGCTCATGGTAGTGAAGGAGAAAGGAGAAGTAAGTGTGTGGAAGGAACATGTATGTAAGAGTCATAGAAGGGAAATGCACCCCTTTTATAACAACTACATCTCAAGGAATCCAATCCCTCCAACTCTCATTCTTACAAAGCCTAATTTCCACTCAAGGGAACTAACCCAGGTCTTTCAAGAATGTCGGTAACCCGTTCATAAGGATGCTGCCACAAGACTGGATCACCTCTCCTGACACCCTCTCCTTTAAGACCCCACCACTTATCCATGGCCTTACTCTGTGGGCCCAACTTCTATTATTTGGAAGCTTGGAGCACACCGTATCTAAAACCACAGCACCATAAGAACCCTGGCATCCTTTCTTCCCTAGAAAGCCTTCTGAAAGCTGGGCAGTGCATCCTAATATTCGCTAAGTCTGATCAGAAATGCATCCAAAGAGAAGCAGAGCCTGACATGAACAAAAAGCAAGAAATATCTTTTGTGCCGGTGTGTTCAAATAGACATACATCAGAGACTCTGCGCTTCACAACAACAACACCACCACCACCAACAACAACAAAACTTCCTGGTAGAAAAGCTCCCTTTACCCCAGAAATGGCACTTCTTCCCTACCATTCTCCCTCAATACTGATTTTTTTTCTCTCCCAGTACCCAGGGGTGTGCTTTGGGAAAAACACTCACACAGGGTTTCGGACCTGTTGTAGTATGTTTAGCTCAAGTTATATTAAGATCCATTTAGGACAGCCTTAGGATTTTGTGTAACAGCCACTCCCTCCTACGATCCCAGAGGTTCTGGTCATACAAACATGACACCTCAAATATTCCCTTGTGTCCCAGGGGGTTCCTGGACACAGTCTTTATGTCCGTGGTCCATTTTGCTAAGCTTAAATGTCACCCATCAAGGGTAACATTTTCAGTCAAACAATTCAGACTAAAATTAGCCTAGTTTTTATTCACTCTTTTCACCCCAAATTACACAGGTAAAAATGTCCCTAGGAACCACATTCCCCCAGTCTGCTTATCATACATTAAATGATAATACTAGAGCCCAAAAAAGGTATGCCAACTGACATGGCGTCCTGAACCAGTTGGTGGCCCAGCCAGCACCAGGCCTGTGGCTCCTTGTTCCCTCTCCAAGGCTTTTTCTTCAGTGAATGTCTTGGCTTTGGTGTAAATAAATTTAATGAGGCATTACCTAGGAACAGAGAGAGGAGGAAGGCAACTAAGTGGGTATTGGATTCCTGAAGTCAGTAGCAAGGCACAGCAGGAAAATGAGTAGACCCAATTCACAAATCTTGCCTGGGGCTAGACCTTTATACATTTAATATAGTATGATAGAAATAATGGATCCACTCAGTTCTTCTTCCCTTTCCAGGGACCAAATCTGCCTGCTCTTCTCAATGGTCAGATAGAATTGATATGCAGGGCAATGACATTCCATATACATTGTGCCCTTGATGTCCCCAGGCACATGTTCCTGGAGGGTTAGAATTCTTTAGCCGACTTCCCGTCTGCTTCTCCTTCTCACACCAATGACTTGTACCCAAGAGTGTATATCTATTATAATTGCTACCTAAAGAGAATAAGAATTACAGATAAGTAATTTTCTTTTTCTAATCTAACCCCCTGGAGGCACGTTAGCAGTTAATACGGATGATGACAGGCATTTCTGCTATAATTTATACCATTCCATTTTTCTTAATCATGGATTTTTACATCTCTTACGTCACCGGCTTAAAATGGAAGCAGTGTGTGTGTGTGCGTGTGTGTGTGTGTGTGTGCATGCATGCACTTGTGCGTTTGTGCTTTTATGTATGTAGTCCCCCTTGTAAAGTGTTGAAAATGTCACAGGACCATGAGAAATGTACATGAGCACCTTCCTCAAACTGCAGACAAATCCTCTTGAAACAGTTGACACAGCATGTCAGTGGGACACCCTATCTCAAGTATTCGAGGAAATATGAAAGGTTAGGATGTGGACCTTTATTGTTACTTGTCTTTGCTGAGGAAATCCCCTTTCAGAAGGCACAGTGTAAATCATTTGCATGCTACTACATAGGAGAAATTATAGGAAATGCCCAAAGGGGGCGCAATTTAGTTTTTGTTATTGTTCTCACATCTAGCACTATTCCTGATGCATGAGACTATGTCAGCAAATATTGTTGATTTGCACTGAATTCACTAAGAGCTATTGAAGTGGTACAGAATTCTCACGCCTAACTTCTATACCTACTCCTTCAAATGAAGCTTGGTGCAGGCAGCCCTAGAGGATCCGGGCCAAGCAAGTGTTCCCTATCATCTCCAGGTTCTACACAGGATCATCCGAGATCTAAAACTGTCACTGGCAACAACATTAATGAATCATGAGTTCAATTTAGTGGGTCAGCAGATGAGGTCTTATGGGACTGCCACACAATGGTCTCAAATAGAGTATTAAAAAAAAAAAAAAAAAAAAAAAAGACTATTCTCAGTGTCAGGAAACGAACTCATTTTAAGAGGTTTCTTATGTTCTTGTCTTCACCCTGTGCATGTGGCCACATTGGGCAAAGATTCTTTGCCTATGAAATTTAGCAAAGAATCCCAAGATGATGAGCTCATACTAGAGTGTCTGGGTACATCCTAAACATGATGACACATGTCCTTGTAAGAGAGAGGAAGAGGGACACTAGTGACAGAAAGGAAAGGACAGGACCGTGTAACTACAGCCAGAGAGTTCAAGGAAATGATCACAAGTCAGAACATACAGGCAAGATTCAACCCTGGCGTTCTGGAGGTAGCTCTTGGACACACCTTGGTTTTGAACTCTGGGCTTAAAAACTGTGAAGTAATACGTTTCTAACGTTTTGGTTTTATCTATTTTTAAGTCCGTGTACAAGGTTCACTATGGTATTTCCATACATATGTGTCATCTACAAAGTTCACGACAGTATTTCCATACATATGTGTCAGCACACTTTAATATTGCTCATGCATGCCCACTTCTGTTGTGTTAAGCTATTAGGTACTAGGTATTTGTTACAGCAGCAGATAGGAAACCAATAGAGACTCTAAACTATCTATGTCCATGAGTATTGAAAACTCCAGGGACAGCTTTGTCTTCTCCAAGTCTTCCTGTGAACCCAAATGAGTGACGTTTGTCATAAGTAGCATAGGTAACACTTCTGAAAAGCTTCAGTTTCCTGTAAGAAGCTTAAACTTTCAAAGACCTGCAATCTGAGACAGCCCAGGGAAGGAAAAAGAACTTCATGCATCTGTTTACTCAGAGTCACCACAACCCACAACCAGATAGTCTATCCTCAAGCTGTTCCTTTCAGAAGCTTCACAGTCTGTTCAGTAAACGCTTTGTTGGACCATCTGCATCTCCACATATTCTTAGAATTATACTTTTTTACACTTTAAGAATGGATTGTCTTTAGGCTTCTCTCTAGTCACTAGAAGTTGGGGGTGGGGCTTGGAGAAGGCTAGGGATATAGAGCACTTACTCATAATGCATGAGGTCCTGGGTTAAATTCCTAACACAATAATAATAATTATTATTAAATAATAACTCAATAAGAGGAATTATTCAATTTCTATTATTATTATTATTATTATTATTATTATTATTATTATTATTTAGCAGGAATCAGCTCTCCAGCCTTTCTGTTCTCTTTCCTGAATTAGCCTAAAGAGATATTGTGTCTACAAGTGTCCATGCATCAAGCTCTACTGATCATGTTACATATTCATTGTAGGGTTTACCCCTGGGCCTATCAAAACTGCATGAAACATACCTTAATTGCTTAATAATAAAATGGAGTGTTATGCGTATATAAGAAATCCTTTATTCTCTTCTTTTGTTTGATTGGGTGTTTGCTGTGCAAACCATCCACGTCACATGAAGACTTGGAGAAGACGAAGCTCTCCTAGCTTCTGATATAAGCAAGACAGCAAGCTCTCCTCGCACTGAGCCCAGCCCCTAGATCCTCCCACTGTCCTATTTGTGTCAAAAGCAATCCTTGCTCTAATTTCCAAGTAGCTATCATAGCTTACAGTGGTTGTCTTCCTTCAGGCATTTCCCTAGCTTTCCATGAGGGCTATGTGCATGTCATGTTGACATCCATGGGAAACCACAGCAGGCCAGACCCCAGCTCCCTCACCCCATCATTACTGCTCCGGTTAATGCTAGAATGTTTACGGCGATGCTTTCTGCATAGTAGTCACTCATTAAGTGGAAACCTAATGGAATTAGGAAGGTAGTTACAACTAGAATGTAGGGATAGTAAGCAACCACAAGAAAATAGAAGCAGACATAATAATTGTGACGAAACAAAATCAACAAGCAAATTGCTTTTCTAACCAATGCAACCTTTCCCCTATACTTCTTTAGAAAACGGAGGAAAAGAGAGAAGGAAGGAGGAAGTGAGAAAGACCAGGACAGACAAGATTTTCCACATTGCATACAGCCTCTCCTTAATGATAGGTTAGTGTTCAAAACATTTCAACAATGAAGTCCCCTTAACCCCACTCCCACCAAATGTGACAGCAAATCAAAACTGGAAAGATGTTATCATCATTCATCAAACTCTGTGGATGTTGATGGGTTGCTCACTTCATCCTGGTGACACTGTTTGTGAAAATGCTTTCTGTACATAGGAGTGGTCCAATGAGATGCTTCAAGAAGCCCTTAGTGAAAGCAAGAGAAATTAGCTGGACCACGCAGGGTACAAGGGTACAGAGACACTGGCCAGGCCCACTCAGTGTTTGTTTGTATATGTATTTATTCATTCACTCCTTCTTTCCCTTGTTTGCTTTTTGGAGAGATGAGGGTCTAGCCTCAGGTGCATGCTAAGTTGGTACTCAACTTCCAAACCAAAAGAAGTATACCTACATCTTCCCTAACGCTGGATCTGAACGCTGGTTAAAATTCTTCTGGGTTTTAGCCACCACTCACCCACCCACCCAGAAAAATCATAGGATACCAAACTTTGCACATTATAGAAACAAACCTAAATTCTAAGATTGCGTGCCCCTCATTAGCTCTGTAACTTTACACAAGTAACAGCAACTTCCGGTGGTTAAAGTGAGCCAAGGTGACCTCTGTCAGCCACATGGCACAGCCATTGACTCCATAAACCTTACAATTTTATCAGTGTGTTTCTCCTCGGTTACTCAAGGTACTCTTTAGCCTAGCGACGTGTAAGACAAATTATTAAGTTAAATTTTCATCAGATATTAATCAGCACGTCGCGTCTGTGAGGTAAAACTGATAAATTATGCTCCATCCACTCCGATCTGCAGACCTCCAGCTTCCTGAGCTGGGGAGGGGAGCACTGAGTGCCCCTTTGGGCTCGCCACCCCCATTTCATTTTACTGGCATGTTAGATAGGGACTCAGAAACACTGGAAGAGGTCTGATCTTGGGGTTCACCCAGAAATGGGTTGAAGTGATCTTTGTGCTATCCAGTGAGAGACATGGCCCTTCATTTCTCTATGTTTCTGCTTCTCCATCTGTACAGAAGAAATGATATGCTGGGAGGTGGCGATGCATCCCTTTAATCCCAGTACTTAGAAGGGCAGCCTGGTCTACAGAGTGAGTTCCAGGATAGCTGTGGCTACACAGAAAACTCCTGGTCTAAAAAAAAAAAAAAAAAAAAAGCAAAGAAAAAGACAATAACAAAAAGGGAAAGTGACATTCATGTGGGGATAGATAGTCATGGCTGAGAAGGAAGAGCCCAGTTCCTTCTTCGAGTTTCTTCTATTCTATTCTGATCTCCTTATTTTTCCATTTCACATGCCACCTTAAACTGAAGGCTTCCTAGCCAGGCCCAGCTCCTCTCCCTGACTTTTCTCTCCTACTGTGCTTTGCCCAAATCAGACTTTCCCTATCCCTAACCTGAAGCTCTGACTATTCTTCGAGACTCCAGTTAAATGCCTTCTTTCTCACAAAGCTTCCCTCGGCCTTGTGGGAGTCAAGCTCTCTTCCCGGGATGCCTTAGACCTTGGTTTTCACCCTTTGTGCAAAGCTCCTCCCTGTGCCTATAGTCGCTTATTAACTCTGTTTTCCATTCTACGTTCTATACATCAAAAAATCTGCATGTGTTTACCTGCAAGGTTAGGAAGGTTTTTAATGGCTGCCTTCACTGCTTCAAATAGTCCATAGTTTCTCATTTTCTGTGCAGAAAAGCAAATTAATTTAATTATGTCACTTGCTAGCATTAGACAGCTCTGGGATTTCGTGTAGGAGAAATCAACGTAACCAGTGGTTTCATTAATTCGGTGGTGGAGAACGTGTCAGAATATCACCTGTCTTTGGACACACTAGTGAATTGACTGCATTTTCCTCTTTTAATTTGTTTGGGGTCCTACACGTGGCATATTAAACACAACCAACCTACCTAGTTTCCTAATCATCTCTATGAATCCTTAGAGTTCTGTTTCCATGTCAAAAAAAAAAAAAAAAAAAAAAAAAAGCCTTTAATGTCAAATTTTTCAAAGTTATAAACGGAAAATAATGCTTCTTTAAAATGCTCACAGATTATGAAACTGAGCCAACATAAAATTTCTGCATCCCTGACATCTTGTGAAAGAAGAGCAGAACCCTTAGCTCCAACATTGTCCCAGGCGTGAAAGTAAATTCTCTACCAAGGACAAGGTGAGGACTAAGCCTGGTTATGGGTAAGGTCAATATCTCCTTATCCACTTAACCTGCCTGAAGAGAGTTCATTGGCATCACACGGTGAGGGTCTTTGAATGCAGAATAGTGCTGGGACATTATTCTTCCCACCACATGGTTCTGGTATTGCAGATTATCCACAGGGAGAACTGCAGCGCTGCGGTGCTTTTCGGGGATATTTTATGACTTGTGTTTTCTGTGTATGAAGAGAGCGTTAACAGTCTTGAAATGAAGATATTTCATTTCAGGCTGAGAATCTAGCCCTGTCTTCTACTACACTGTAGAATAATCTCGCACATGGAGTATATGATAGTCTCTGTCTTAAAATTCAGGACATGAGGGCTAGAGGGATAATTCTGTGTGTACATGCTGCTTTTCAAAAGGAATTAAGTTTTATTCTGAGAATCCATGTCGGGTAGCTCACAACCACTACAGCTCCAGCTTCAAGGGATGTAGCACCCTCCTCCGAACCCGGCAAGCAGCTACCCTCTCACAACCACACACAAACTATATGCACACATAATTTTAAAAATAAATAAAATCCCTTAAAAACTCAGGACACTTTCCCCCTGTTTTTTAAGAAGTTTGTGAAATACATTTTTAAACGCTCATGTTTTAAAGAAAGTTATTTTTGTTGTTAAAAGTGTGATTTAGTGATTAGTGCCATTTCATCAGCACTATTGGGTGCCATCAATCTCTCTTTAGTAATAAAGTGTTTTCTGACAAATTCAATGACAGATCGCTGGACACGGCAGGACACAGCAGTCGGCTCCACATCTCCATTGGGTGTACACCCTTTAGTTGCCTCTTGTCATTCACTACTATTAATGTGAAAGAAAGAAGTGCTGTGGGAAAGACGTCACACAGCCAGGAGTTCCTGGCCTTCATTTGTCCATGGAAGCACTAAAAATAAACAATAAATAAATAAATAAATAAATCCAACAAAAACTTGAGAGTGACCTAAATAACTTTAAAGTATCTCTGGAAACCAGCCAAAAATCTATACCTTATTTGGTCAATTTAGGTACCCATCAAGATTAATGAAAAACGTGATATATATATATATATACACACACACACACACACACACATATATATATACACACATACATATATTCCATTGAATATAATTCAACCAACCACAGAAGAATAAAATTGGCAACAATGTAGATAGAAGTGGAGAACAGTGTGTTGAGTGACATTGATGGGCTAGACAAAGATAAGTAAGCACATCCTCACTCATGTGTGGAGGCTACAAAGGGTCACCTCAAACAGACACCAAGTTGAATAGCAGTGATCAGAATCTGGTGAGGTTTTGGTCAAGGGAATGATGGAGAGAGAATGAGTAATCATCACAGAGATGCCATGAGAGAAATCAAGAGTAACGTCTAAGGTTTTATAGATCAGGCTAATGATGGTTGATGATAGCTAACTGAATATTTCAAAACACCTGGTAGGATTCCCCAATATAGAGACACGGTATCTGAAGTGGCACAACAGTCACTTGATGTGGTCATTGTACACGTGTAACTGAACTGAAATGGAACATTTATACCACAAGCATGAGTAATTACTATGTCCATTAAAATGCAAATATATTTTAAGCAAAACTGGTGGGATGTTTTTGATCAAATATAGACGAGAAAAGGAAAACCTATTCAAAACAGGAGGAAATTGCTGGCATTTTTGTTTTCGTCTGTCTGGTGTCTTTCCCAGGCAAACAGTGAGAAAGAAGTGCTCCCCCTCCCCAACCCCTTGTCAGTTCCATGTTGGGCCAGAAGAAGCAAAGTGGAACTTAACTGCAACACTGTGAAGTGTCTGTGGCTACCGAAAGGTCCCCATCTGAATCAAAATGACAGCACAGCACATAGCTTGTGGTAGCAGAAAGAACAGAGGTGGCTGTGGGGTACTCAATGTTGGGCAACTGTGAAGAAGTTACAGCCCTGCACCTATGTGGAAAATGAAATCTCCCAGCCGAGGGATACAAGAATCCATCTGAGACCCAAGAGTGAGACTCTAGACACTAAGATATTGAAATGCAGTTATGGATATACAGATTCATTTAAATAACACACACAAAGACATATGAATATACATACATACATATGAATATATTTACACACATAGAATATATGCCTAGGAAGGACTTTAGAAGATATCATGCTTTATTCATGGCTGACCCCAAAGTTCCCCACACTCCACTGTAGCCTGACCATAAAACACTCCACACAATATCAGCCCATAGAAATTGAGAGACAGCTGCTTCTTTTTAAATGCCCATATGTCAACATAACATCCCAAGGCATTCAAAGACACAGAAAAACATGACCCATTCAAAAATAAAAGAATTAAACAATCTCTGAAGAAACACGGGCATTTTGTTTAACTAGAAGAAACATTAAAAAGAACAGTCTTGAAGATACTCAAGAAGTGAGAGAAAAACGAGGGCAAAAAGCTAAAGGAAATAAGGAAATGATTTACTAATGTGAACAAGATAATATATAGAAATTATTTTTTAAAAAAATAGAGTTGAAAAAATTACAATAGCCAGGCTGTGGTGGTGGTGCATGCCTTAATCCCAGCACTTGGGAGGCAGAGGCAGGAGGATTTCTGAGTTTGAGGACAGCCTGGTCTGCAGAGTGAGTTCCAGGACAGCCAGGGCTACACAGAGAAACCTTGTCTCGAAAAAAAAAAAGTACCATAACTAAATTATAAGTCTTGACAGAGAAGTTTTAAGCAAGGCTCAAAACAGTAAGATAAAGAACCAGAAAACTTGAAAAATGAGTTATACAAAAGTGTCAAATTTGAGAACCAGGAGAAAAAATGAGCAGAGCCAAAGAGACCTCTAGAACGTCAGAAGGAAAATAAAGAGAGTAATCCAAAAGGAGGAAAGAAAGGGACAGCAATGTAGTTGACGATGGCCAACAAGCTCTCACAAGTGAAGAAAGGCAAACCTACAAGTCTAAGGGAGTCAACAAACTCCAAGTAACATCAACCTCAGTCTAGTAGACACATGCATCAAAGTAACTGCAGACACATGCATCAAAGTAACTGCAGACAC
>JADRCD010231334.1:0-24103 GCA_019843815.1 Montemys delectorum
AAATATATTTTAACGTGATAGTAATTTATAAGACTTTGGTAGCAAATTTAGAAGCGATTCCCTGCTTAGAAGATAACTTATCTTAAAACTATGATTTTTCACAATAAATCACAATGGTTTCAGTCAGAAAGCAAAACATCCCAGCCACCTAGCCAGAGGAATGTACAAATATATTAAATCTGACACTGGATACAGCCACTTAACCATTAATCCTTGGACTGTCTATTTTTCTATTCAATGAAAGGTATTGTCCTTTCTTCTTTAGGGTACAACTTCTGAAGAGTGGGGTTATTGAAGATTTTTATTTCAGAAGTTTCATAAACCAGGCGTATATGACAAACTTATCATGTTACCATGTGTTCAGTACTATAATGTATTCTATTCTCTCTCTCCCCTCCTCTGTCTTTCTTTTTCACACACACACACACACACACACACACACACACACACACACACTTTCTCTCTCCTTTTGTTGAAGAAATATGACTAAGATGCTAGCCAGTTTTAAATTGCATGAATATTACATATGACATATTTTTAGGATTAATTATTTTATTTTTTCTTCATTTCTAAATTCCTCCTATTTTTTAAATTTTTTATTAGATGTTTTCTTTATTTACAATATCTCCTTTCCCAGGTTCCCCCCCCCCAAAAAAAAGAAAAAATAAATAAAATTACAAAAACTAAAACTAAAACAATCCCCTGTTCCCTCCTACCTCCCCCTGGTCACCATCCCACCCCCTCCTGCTTACTGGCCCTGGCATTCCCCTACACTGGGGCACAGAACCTTCACAGGGCCAAGGTTCTCTCCTCCCATTGATGACCCACTTGGCCATCCTCTGCTATATACATGCTGCTAGAGTCATGAGTTCCCAAATGTGTACTCTTTGGTTGGAGTTTTAGTCCCTGGGAGCTCTGAGGGTACTAGTTAGTTCATATTGTTGTTTGTCATAAGGGGCTGCAAACCCTTCAGGTCCTTGAGTCCTTTCTCTAGCTCCTTCATTGGGGACCCTATACTCAGTCCAATGGATGGCTGTGAGCCTCTACTTCTGTATTAGTCGGGTACTGTCAGAGCCTCTCAGGAAACAGCTATATCAGGCTCCTGTCATGCAGCACTTGTTCACATCCACAATAGTGTCGTAGATTTGATGATTGAATATGGGAAGGATTCCCAGGTAGAACAGTCTCTGAATTGTCCTTACTTTAGTCTCTATATATGACATATTAATTACAGATTTATCTAGAATGGATATTTAGTCTGGGCAATAGTGACATATGCCTTTTATCCCAGGATTAGGAAGGCAGAGGCAGGTGAAGCTCTGAGCTCAAGGCCAGTCTGGTCTGTAAAGCAAGTTCCATGAGACCCAAGAATAGACAAATTTTGAGAGAGAGAGAGAGAGAGAGAGAGAGAGAGAGAGAGAGAGAGAGAGAGAGAGAGAGAGAAAGAGAGAAGGATGAAAGGAGGGAAGGAAGGAAGGAAGGAAGGAAGGAAGGAAGGAAGGAAGGAAGGAAGGAAGGAAGGAAGGAAGGAAGGATGTTAAGAGCCATAAGAAGTATTGAAAATAGATAATAAATAATAGAGTTTGAAAGGATAAATAATGGTACTCAGAAGATTTTAAATTATTTAATATTTAGCTTTGCATAAATAAACCTTTGCTTTTAGAGTTTTCTAATAATAAACTACTTATGCGGTTGAAGATACAGCTCAGTGATTAAAAGTACTTGTTGATCTTGCAGGGGACCCCGACCATACGATAATATTGAGAAATCTGCAAATTGAATTCTTGGAGTTCTAATGCTCTGTTACACCCTCTACAGACACCAGGCATGAGCACAGTACACACATCTATTAGTACATAAATTACTTTAAAAGTAGTTGATGTTTGCTGTGCTATCTATATAAAGTACAGTTGATATTAGAAATTAAATGTTATATCATCAAAATGATAATAGAATTTGTTCTGCTATACTTATTACTAATGTAGATATATGCTATATATCAACAGTTGTTTTAAGAAGTAATGCCTTCATTTGGCACTGCTTCAGACTTACAGTGGGTTAAACCTAGCCCACCAAGAAAAAATAACTTTTAAAAGCTGATTATATTATTATTAGTTTTCTGGCTGAGAAACATTTTGTCACCTATAAACCATCTGATATTTACACAAATTTCCCATTCATGAGCCTTTCTAGATGTTTGGCAAGATATTTGAAATAGTGCAAAAGTATTGTGAAAACCCTGAGCAATGCTGTACATAGCAGTGAGCTGTGAGCCTCAGTTTTGACACTCATTTGTTCCGGGTCTTGACAGACCACTGGAGTGCTTTATTGCACAGTTCTGCCAGCTTTCAACCCTAGCTCTGTATTGCTTCAACTACAGGACTACCATGAAGGTCACATGTGAGTTAATACAGAAACATTTATGATTCTACTTAAGGACAGCGATCGTGGTTGCTTCTACTTCAAAATTGTAGTTATTAATATTGTTTACTTACATGGAAGACACTGATAATCTTATGTAAAAATTGGAGAAATCATTTTCTAGGGTATATCATAGAGAGAGAAGCTCATACAGAAGATTAAGGTGATCAGTTTTAAATTTTTTTTTCAAACAGTGGCATTGAAAGATTAAAAAAAGATAATTACTGGCAGTTGTTACTTCCTTTTTTCATTTATTTAGGGACAGATGAGCTTACATGAAGAAGACTCTGAAAAGAATGCAGAAAATCAATACCGTAGTGGAATAATGGAATAACTTCATTGTTCTTATTATCAAAAGCAATCTTACACAAGTGAAGTGATTAACCTCATAAGTGGCTGCAGAAAGTTTTGTTACTATAACAGGAAAGATAAAATGAAGTATGAATGTAAATAAGCAAAATCAATATTTTTACAAACAGGAGTTTTATAACATGATCACTTCATTTTTATGTCAAGCCCTAGTAATGGCTGTTTATATTGATTCCCCAAATAGCAATTACAGTTCCAAGGGGAATGGCTATTTCTAATTCACTTCATATATTTCTCCTAAGTGGTTTTCAGTAGAAAAGTACAATTCACAACCTTTGGAGTGTATTGATAATCACTGCTATTTCTAGCTCCAAAACCCAGGCAGCTTCTACTAATCATGAATTTATGGAAAAAAAGGAACTATGTGCTGAACACTTTAGGGATTGATGTAAGATAGGAATGAGCTTTCTTTTCTCCTTGCTTGTTAGTGCTCAGGGAAAAAAACATGATAGTTTTTATATTTATTTTTAACTTGACATGATTTTAAAATCAACTAGACATGCCTCTGGGCACATTTGTAAGGAAGTTTCTACAATGAGATAACTGCTAGGAAAGGACCTACCCTAAATATCAGTGGCTGCATTCCATTAACAAGAGTCTTGAACTGAGTTAAAAGGCAATGTAAGCTGAGAATCTCCATTCATTGTTCTCTAGTCATGGCAGAGGAAATGGCCAGCTGCCTTCCCTTCCATAACTCACTGATTCCTTTAGCTGTGGTTCAAAATAAGCACTCCTTTTTTTAGATTACATTTACCAGGTATTTCATCACAATAAAGGGGAAGGTAACTAATATAAGTATACATCTAGTTAAGTATGTATTTATCTAAAAAAATATATAGCCAGGCTTAAATCTTAATCATAGATCCAAAACTTTCTGAAGAACTTCTACTTAAAATCTATAGGAAGTTCTAAAATTACTCAGCATTCTGATTTGAATTTTAATCTACAAACCATTGTAACTTCAAGTTCTCTAAATTATTTTTCAAAATTTTACATGGAATATTTTATATCATCAGATTTTTAAAAATATTTAATTCGACATTTTAGTTCATACAATGTATTCTGATTTATGTTTAGGACAGCATTTAATTGTGCCAGTTTGGATGGCCTGGACGTTTTTATGTAGAGTGAGTCACTGACACATAGACAAGCATCTCTCTCTGCTTCCGGAGAGATGGTATTGAAGGTATTCATGATCAGGGCCAGTTTACAGATTCATGCAGAATTTTACATTTCTCTTTTACTTATGTTACTTTATTTCCATTGACTCTATTTTTAAGTTTAATTTGTTTCTATAGGTACAGGATTATTGTTAAATAGCATTTATATTTTAATCATATCAAAAGATCAAAGAAATAGTTTAGTTATTTATTGAATTTTCAGTCACTGAATTATGTGTAATGCATTTAATAAGAACATAAAAGTACCTTAAATAATTGACACTTTCTCATTTATAAATTTATAATTTAAAAGTCCTTTATTGCCAGGTAGTGGTGGTGCACATCTTTAATCCCACCCCTTGGGAGGCAGAGGCAGGAGGATTTCTGAGTTCGAGACTAGCCTGGTCTACAGAAGGAATTACAGGACAGTCAGGGCTACACAGAGAAATACTGTCTAGAAAAAAAAGTCCCTTATTAGCAGGAACAGAGATGAATATCTCAATGGTAGTTCACTATTTGTTTTCATATAAAAATCAAGAATACTTAAGCACAAACAACAGAAGAAACAAGCAAGTGTCTCTGAGAGTGGAGTTTGTGCAGAAACATATGCAGTGACCTTC
Source organism: Montemys delectorum (assembly GCA_019843815.1). Classification (NCBI taxonomy): domain Eukaryota; kingdom Metazoa; phylum Chordata; class Mammalia; order Rodentia; family Muridae; genus Montemys; species Montemys delectorum. The sequence goes on from JADRCD010231334.1 coordinate 4,571, forward strand.
AAATACTAGTGAGATCACTGAGCACAGTGTTCTCACAGAAATACCAGAGCAAAATTAAACTTCCAAAAGCCTTTGAATGCCTTGGATTCAATTTATTAAAACCCAAGATTTCAGTTTTAAGCAGGAAATGATTATTTAAAATCCATAATATTAAAAACATGAAGGATTATTGCAATTTCATAGTGACAACATGTGTTGAAATATCTTAACAAAAGAAGGTACATTTTAATTTGGTTAAAGTTGATTCTTACAGAAAATCAACTCATAGAGTCCCATAAAATTGTAATAAAAATATATATTTGGATTTATGTTCACCTTAATGTGGAACTTCAATTTATTTTATCAAAGAAATATATTTAAAATTTTTATGTAATCCATTATCCCACAGTTAATTTATCTTTCCCTGCATCACTGCAGTATTTCTTTTTTGTTTTTTTAAGTGTAAAAAGTACTTTTAAGTGTAAAAAGTAATATCTAATTTGTAATAAACATAGCATAATGGCACGAATCTAAATTACTTTTGAGTCTCTCTATACTCAGTTGTGTTTTGTAGTTTCAAATTTTCTTTGTACTGGGTATTTAAGTGTCACATGCTCTATAATCCAAGTGCTGGGAAAACTAAAGCTAGAAGAACTCCAGTTGAAACCCAGCCTGGGGAACACAGAGAAGCCCTGTGTGGAGGAATAATAGCATTCTTTTTTCTGATAATCCAATTTAGACCTGTTTGACTACAGACTGGCTAGGCTTGTTACTTTACTTCAAAGATTATTCATCTTTTACAGCTATAACTTACTGGAGAGTGAATGTAGAAACAGCAATTAGGAGTGGGAGTAAGGTAGGTAGATACCTTAGTTCCAAGAATCCTTCCTCATTTTACATGTTGATAAATACATAATAAACTATCGAAAACATTGATGAGGAACAGGAAATAAAATCCATATGAAAGCTATACAGGAAAGATGTTATAGAATCTTATATATGGAAAAGAGAGATAACGATTTCTTTATAAGGGGTAATTGGTCTTTTATATATTTTAATTTATAAAAAGCATCATTAAGGAGAGCAAATCATCTTTAAAGTCATTAACATTGCTCTTTTCTTTAATCTCACAGATCACCAAGGAAGTTCAGTAGCTGGAGTGAAGAATAAAGACTGAAACCACTTTTACCCCTTTAATAAGCAGGCACTGTGATTTGCCTTCCAAATAGCTCCAAATACTCAAGCAGAAGAATGGGGCCTGTGGCAAATTGTCATTAGTAGGAAACTTGCTTATGATGAAAATGTGTGACATTATGCTGAAGATATTTTAGGTCAATTTGCCAGAAAGGGAAGTAAGTAAAGATAAACGATGAGGAAAGAGCTAACAAGCACAGCGAAGTAATGTTTGTGCTGTAATTCATCACTTAGATCTATGTGTTTAATAAAGTTGGTATTTCTTGCCATTCTTCCTCATTTTATTTTCACATGATTTACAGATGTTGATTTTCACCTGCAGCCATTAACTGATATCCTGGTTATATGGAAGGCGATTGTAATTTTAATGATGTGGTTGATGCAGAAAGATTGAGTGAAGTTTGAAAAAAATAATAATTCTAAAGAAATAAGCATATGGGAGCCTTAGTTGTACAAGTAAGATCTTTATCTTTCTTTACACATCAATGATTCCCACCTTCCATTTCTTCTGCTTCCTTATCAGCAACAAATTAAATACGAACTATATCATGATGTTCATTTTACAAACTTTTTTGTAAAGTCTCCCATAAGTAAATTTTAAATGAAAAAATGGAATTTTATAGATTCTTACTACTAGAGTTCACATCCAATAAAATGACTTCTAATGATATCCTGCTACACTCGTAGATCAGTGTAGTACTAAGCCTTGAGGAAAGAAGCTTCATGCTTCAGTAATTAATAACTGATAAATATGCAGTGATTAAGAGACCAAATGGGTTTTTCAGGCATAAAAGGTATGTCTATATCATATTCCACTCCTCAAGGCTCAAACATCTATGTGGAAGTGAAGACAAAAAGACAGTCAGATTTAGAACTTGTAGATGACTTCAAGGGAAGAATGTTATCCAGAAACTATAAAGCTTGATTGTGAGAGCACGCACAACATCTACTATGTACAAGTCCTAAAATCTCAACATACAGGGGCCCATGAAGCCCCCTACATGAAGAGCACTTGATTGCTGCAGGGAGAGGGAGAGTCAATTTGCTTTAAAGATATGATACCTGGCATATCCTCCAGGAAGACCTGAATCTAACCAGCCAATATTAACTACATTCCATGCTTTTCAAAATAGGGGAAGAGAAAGATGGAGACAAGAATGAAATTTGATTATGAAATACTCAAAGAACAAATAAAAACCTTGTTGTTTACAAAAAAAAAAGAGTCCAAACTCAAAGAATGAAAATTTAAAATTCCTTAAATGTTTCTTTTTCAGTTAAAAGTTGGGGATCACTTATCAGAGAATGCATACCATGTGTGATCTTTTGTGATTGGGTTACCTCACTCAGGATGATACTCTCCAGATCCATCCATTTCCCTAGGAATTTCATAAATTCATTGTTTTTTATAGCTGAGTAGTACTCCATTGTGTAGATGTACCACACTTTCTGTATCCATTCCTCTGTTGAGGGACATCTGGGTTGTTTCCAGTTTCTGGCTATTATAAATAAGGCTGCTATGAACATGGTGGAGCATGTGTCCTTATTACATGATGGAGCATCTTGTGGGTATATGCCCAGGAGTGGTATGGCTGGGTCCTCTGGTAGAACTATGTCCAATTTCCGGAGGAACCGCCACACTGATTTCCAGAGTGGTTGTACCAGTTTGCAATCCCACCAGCAATGAAGGAGTGTTCCTATTTCTCCGCAACCTCTCCAGCATCTGCTGTCACCTGAGTCTTTTATCCTAGCCAATCTCACTGGTGTGAGGTGGAATCTCAGAGTTGTTTATTAGCCCAGAAGTTTGGAATATAGGAAGAATGACCCACAAACCACAAGAAACTTAAGAAGAAGGAAGACCAAAAGGTGGACATTTCATTCCTTCTTAAAAAGGGGAACCAAACACCCACAGAAGGAGTGGCAGAGATTAACTATGGAGCAGATACTGAAGGAAGGACAAGCATATAGCTATCTCCTGAGAGGCTCTGACAATATCTGACTAATACAGATGTAGAGGCTCACAGCCATTCATTGAACTGAGTACACTGTCCCCAATGAAGGAGTTAGAGAAAGGTTCTATGGAGCTGAAGGGTTTGCAGCCCCTTAGGAGGAACAACAATTACTAACTAGTACCCTGAGAGCTCCCAGGGACCCAACCACCAATCAAGGACTATACAGGGAGGGACTGAATGTTCTGACAGCATGTGTATAGTAGAGGATTGCAAATTTGATCATCAATAGGAGGAAAGGACCTTGGCCTTGTGAAGGTTCTGTGCCCCAGTGTAGGGGAATGCCAGGGCCAATAAGTGGGAGAGGGTGGGGTGGCAGGCATGGGGAGGAGGGAGGCAAAAGAAGTTTGTTCTTGTTGTTTGTTTGTTTGTTTGTTTGTTTTTTGGAGGTGAACCTGGGAAAGGGAAAATTTACATGTAAATAAAGAAAATATCTAAAAAAAAAAATAAAAGTTGGGGATCCCTCATTATGATTCAAAAAAGAAAAAGAAATTTGTGTATCTCTACCATACAGGGCTATGTTGTAGTACTGTGAAAATCCTGCTCAAACTAAAGTTCACCTAATATGGATTACAGAAAGTAAAGAAAGATATAAGTAGACTTTTAGTATGTTAAGCTACTGAAACAAATCTGATTGGATAGAGATACACCAAGGCTACAGAAAGGAGGGCATTTCATCTAAGGTCTGTCCCTTTGAGTCCTGAAACTCTCTCACCTACCAGATCTCTGGTACATTCTGAAGGGTTCACCCCCCCCCCACCTCCTACCTCCTGAGGTTGCCTGTTTCCATTCTTTCAGCTGGCCCTCAGGACTTCAGTCCCCACCCCCCCACCAAATACCTGATCATATTCCCCTCTTCCCCTCCCTGTCCTCTTTCCCACCCAGGTGCCTTCTTTTCTCCTCCCTCTTATGATTGTTTTCTTCTCTCTCCCAAGTGAGATTGAGGAGTCCTCACTTGGGTCATTCATCTTGTAAACATTTTTCACTGTATTATGGGTATTTTGTACATTTTTTTTGGCTAATATTCACTTACTAGTGAGTACCTACCACACCTATCTTTTTGGGTCTGAGTTACCTCACTCAGGTTGATATTTTCTAGTTCCATCCATTTGTCTGCAAAACTCGGGATATCCTCGTTCTTAATAACTGAGTAATATTCCATTGTGTAAATGAACCATATTTTCTGTATCTATTCTTTGTCATGGGACATCTGAGTTGTTTCCATCTTCTGGCTATCACAAATAAGGCCACTATGAACATAGTGGAACATATGCCCCTGTGGCATGGTGGAGTATCTTTTGGGGATATTCCCAAGAGGGGTTTGCCATTTGTGACCTTTTACAAAGCTCAAGTCCAAGTGGATCAAGGACCTCCACATAAAACTAGATATACTGAATCTAGTAGAAGAGAAAGTGGGAAACAACCTTGAACTCATTGGCACAGGGGGAAATTTCCTAAACAGAAGTCCAATGGCTCATGCTCTAAGATCAAGATTTAATAAATTGGACCTCATGATACTGGAAAGCTTCTGTAAGGCAAAGGTTAATGGGGAAATAATAGCAACCAACAGATTGGGAAAATATCTTTACTAATCCTATATCCAATAGAGGGCTAATATCCAATATACACAAAATACTCAAGAAGTTATACTCCAGAGAATCAAATAACCCTATTAAATACGGGGTACAGAGCTAAACAAAGAATTCTCAACTGAGGAATATTGAATAGCCAAGAACCACCTAAAGAAATGTTCAAAATCTTTAGTCATCAGGGAAATGCAAATCAAAACAACTCTGAGATTCCACCTCATACCAGTCAGAATGGCTAGGATAAAAATCTCAGGTGACTGCAGATGCTGGCTAGGTTGTGAAGAAAAAGTAACACTCCTCCATTGCTGGTGGTATTGCAAACTGGTACAACCTCTCTGGAAGTCAATCTGGAGGTTCCTCAGAAAATTAGAAATAGATCTACCTGAAGACCCAGCTATACAATTCTTTATTTTTTAGATTTATTTATTTATTATAAGTAAGTACATTGTAGCTATCTTCAAACACTCCAGAAGAGGATGGCAGATCTCATTACAGATGGTTGTGAGCCACCATGTAGTTGCTGGGATTTAAACTCGGGACCGTCAGAAGACCAGTCAGTGCTCTTAACCACTGAGCCATCTCTCCACTCTCCCATATTTTCTTTTTTATCCTTATAAACATTCATCATTTTTCCTTTTGAAGATCATTTATTAAATATGTATTGTATAATGGTTAATCTAGATTAGTAATTTAATGAGTTTAGGATAACAACAGAAACAAATTCCTCAGCATGTCTTTGAGAGTTACTTGAGATTAAGGTAATTACAGCATGAATACTCACTTTAAAGATGAATGTTATCTTGAATTGGCTGCTGTCTCAGTTGGATAAAAAATAGAATGTTAGCTGAGGATAAGCATTTGTTTCTGTCTACAATAAACCAAAATGGAACCTTTACTTCATTTTTCCTCCCCTGCCTCTTCATTCATGTGACTTTACATGTTTGAATGAGGGCAGACATGTGCACCAGCAAGCATGTGGAAGTCAGAATAACATCAATGCTTGTTTGCCTCAGTTTTTCTTTTGTTGTTTATTCCTGCATATGACAGGCCAATTAGTCTCTGAGGGTCTAGCAAGATTCTTGTTTTCATTTCCTATCTTCTTCTCCCATTTCTGCATAGGAACATTGGCATTAGAGTCTTCAGCTATATATCTGTATCCCTGAATCTTGCATGGGCTTAGGGGATTCCAACTTGTATTTATGTTTGTGTAACAGGTGCTTCTACATACTGACCACCTCCAGAGCATCTTAAGTTGATTTTTCAGATATTTTTTTACAGCAAAGAGACAAATATCTATTCAACAGAAAAAATACTAGCTTTCATTTTAGAATTTCCCACATGTATATCATTCTGCTTTGTTGTAACATTTATTCTCCACAACTACCTTCTTTCAACCTCCAAGATTTTTTTCTCACACACACCCCAGTGCATACAACGGTGTGCATGTACTCGCGTGCATCCATATACATATGTTTATGGATGTCAGAGATACTTAGATGAATACATATATACACATATACATAGAGACATAGATCCAATTTTCTTTAGATGTGCAGTTTGTGTTGACTTGTATATTTGTTTTTTTAAGGACACTAAGTTGGGTGGGTAGAGAAGTGGATGGATGGAAAAAATGAAAGATGTGGTAAATATGCTCAAAACAGATCGTATATAACTATATAGGAGGAAAACCAGTTATTCAAAATTTCAGTCTTTTTTAGTTAGCTCATTCCCAGGCTTTTTGGGTACTAATATTAACAGGATAGACTCAGAGAATGCCCTACTGACTTCTAATGGGGCCTCAATTATTGTATACTAAGATGGGGTTGAATGCACGAAAGCCAAGGGATATTCCTATCAGTTGTGAGAGAAATACAAAGAGAAAGATATCATGTATTTTAGGAAGTTTTCTTATGAACAGGTATATCTGCAGAGGCAGACTGTGAGATGACAGTATGTGCAACATGAGCATTCATTCAGCTGAAGAAGAGGAGTGCATCTGGAACAGAGTTAGTAAATGAGGGAGTGAAGCAGAAGTACCTTAAAATTTCAAATATTTAAACTTCCTATGCTGTATTCTAGCTCTGAACTCTCTTACTCAGTAAGTCTGAAATTAAAACTTTATTCTTAGTTTTTTTGAAACCATGTAAAACAATCTATGGCATGGAATTATGAGAAGTTAGCATGACTGCTACAAATTAGGTGAGGAAAAATTTTGAGGAAATAAATTTGAGTGTGTCTTGATAACTAGAGAAAACATACCAAGTCTGTTTCTATGTACAGACAAGAACTGGTCTCTCTTAGGTCAGAGACTAACTCACAGAATACTGGACAGAAGCTAAGACTTAATTTTGAAATGCTATAAAATGGTCTAAGTATACATATACATAAAAAGACTACACTATTGAGGTGTAATTTTTGGCAATTGTTAGCTTCTAAGAGCATTGTCCCTCCTAAGCCAACTAGATTACATTGGAAGGCCACACATTTAGTAGTGTTTGGGCAACACAAATAGATGCCAGTGGGTTTAATTTTTAATTCATTATTTATTTATTTTTATGTTTATGAGTTATATGTCTTCACACATACCAGAAAAAGGAATCAGATCATATTGCAGGTAGTGGTAATCCACCATGTAGTTGCTGAGAATTGAACTCCAGATCTCTGGAAGAGCAGCCAGTCCTATTAACTACTGAGCCATCTTTCCAGGTTGGGCTTAATTTAAAAAAACAAAACAAAACAAAAAACCAAACAAACCATGAAGTTGGGTTTGAAGGGAAAAAAATCAGGGGTATGTTGGACATACTCAAAATATGCCATACAAAACTGCTAATTATTTTAAATTTAAATGTTATCTGTTACCCATTTTCTCAGTTATTCATGAAGTTAAACACATATTATGCCTTCTCACAGTTTTATTTGTCAAAATACTCACATAGTGAATTAATGATAGTTAACACAAAAGAATGTGTATCTTTATTAAAATAAAATAATACAGTTAACTTCTAAGGAAGCACACTTTTCCAAAAAGTTTCTGGAAATATTTCCAAACAACTAATTGAAATAGAACTAGTGGCAATGTTTAATATTTTTTTAAAAAAAATCACATAAAAACAGAATAAATTTAATGTACATCAAAGACGACATCATGGGAATGGTTCTTGAACCAAAGCCTGAAGGAGAATAGTGTGGCCTCAGATCACTTCAGAGCCTACGGCATGAATCTTCCATGAAAAATGCTGTTTGTCTGAATTCTGAAAGTGAAAATATGGGCATCTGCTAACTAAAATTCTCAAGGGAAAGAGAGAAATCTACCAATTTTACGTTTGTAAAAATGTCCTTACTGTGGTAATTCAATTATAAGAAGAAGTGTGAATTTAAGTTCTAGACATTGTTTTTAATCTTTGCTTTTGCTGGGTGTACAGGTTGAGTAAATTATTCAATTCCTCTGAATTACTGTTTACTCATGTTTTAATAAAAATGGCTTGGATTTAGCACTATATCAGTGGAACGTATTAGAATTACTTACAAGCAACATATAAAGTTGCTTACACCTTCAGCAAACTTTTATTAACATTTTTTTTCATTTTTTAGTGAAAAAATTCATACATTATATTTTATCATGTTCTCCCTCCTTGAACTCCTCTAAGATGCTCTTCATCTCTCACTCACCCAACACCATACCCTTTCATTCTCTCCCTTCTGTTAGACAGCAAGAATATAACCAACAACAGCAACAGCAAAAAGAACCAATACACACACACACACACACACACACACACACACACACACACATACATATACACATACACCAAAAAAAAAAAAAAGAAATCCATAAAATCAGAAAGTCAGCAATCATAGTATACAAGCCAAAAGCAATGAATAACAGAAGGCCCAGACAAAACAATATGAAATGAAAATAAACTCTATAAAAATATCATTTAAATTGTTTTGTGTTGTTAGCTGTTTTGGGGCAAGCAGCCTACAATTAAGTGTGGCTAATATGTCAATGAGACTTCAATGGAGAAGACTAAATATTTCTTGGAAACATATGTGAATTTGAGATGGCTTCTTGGTTAGAGGTGGGGGCCAATGTTGCCTCCCCTCACTGGGGAGGTACTGTGCATGCTGGCACAGTTTCGTTGAACTCATATGTACCTCAGTCCAATTGTGTTTGGCAGGCACTACTTCCTTGGAGTCATTCATTCCCTCTTACTTTTATAAATGTTCTGGCTCCTCCTTGGCATCGGTCCCTGAACCCTAAGGGGAGACCTTGTATAAAGATATCCCATTTAAAACTACTTTTTTCAAAGTCTCTCACTTTCTATAGATTATCTATTTGTGCCTTCCTGGGTTAGTAACCATGTTTTGCCATAGAAATATCCTATTATGAAGGCTTGGTAAGGCACTGATGTATGTGTAAAGCAAAATGTCATTAAAAGTCATTTTTGCTGTGTTCCTTTTGAAGAAAAATAGTGTTTTGGGTTGTGTGTGTGTGTGTGTGTGTGTGTGTGTGTGTGCCTGTGGCCTACCAATGCTCAAATTCTTGGCAACACTTTCTATGTCATGGAATGGAATGGGTTTTAAAAACAGGCAGTGTTTGGCTTTCTCCAGAGTATCTTTGCCACATGCCACTTTGTCATGTGATGTTCATTATTGTCAACTGAAGGCTTTGTATCTGGGTCTGTATTATCTTTCTTTTCTGGCAGTGTGTAGAATACATTCTAGTACCATGAACACTAATCAGGGATGAAGGGTCTAGCTAGGTACAACATTGTTTTCTTCATTTTTAACAAGATATGTAGGTCTTGTTTTAGCATATACCCTTATTATCAGAAGTGTACTAACTTTTGCAATAGAATAAGTATCATTTCATGAAGAAATTTTTAAAGATAGAATTCATAATTAATGATCTTGAATGTTTTTCTTCTTTTATTCTTCATTGTTTTACATTTCCAAATTCACACAATATTTTGAATATATTTACAGTGAGTGTAATTTGGTAAAACATTTATTGTTTCTGACAATCATATTCATAGTCTTCATTGAGTCTAGAGGCTCCTAAGAACAACAGTCTAAAAGAAAGCAACATGAAGGAAATGTTAAACTGGAAGACAGAAATTTCTGATATCAAAGAAGAGAGTACTAAGATTTGATAAACTAAACATCTAAGAAAAACAAAAAAAACACAATGAGTCTTCATTCCTTAAATAAAAAAGAAATAAATAGAGTTGTTTTAGAGATGGCAGAACAACTGGAATGTGCAAGAAATAATGTAGAGCTTACAATGGGAGCTACTTCAAGAAACAGAACACGTTTGAAAGATGTTTGAATCACTGAGAAATTTAATATCTTTAGTATTTTCAGTTACAATTCCTTCAACCAACAAAAAGAACATGTCTTAAAAGCAGCATCATATATTTCTAACTCCATTCAGAAACTGCCAAGTCCGTTGACAAAGCAGTTGTTTGATATGAAGGTAGCCCCAGGTTTACTTCCCAGTAGAAAACTCAAACCAAAACTAACAAATAAGTAAAAACCTCAGTTTTACTGTAGTTGTAATTCAACTGGCTCCTAACAAACTTGCAAACATGCTACTTGCAGCAAGGAGCTATGACACTCCCAGAGCTTTAGCTGTTTTAAAGGAGTTACAATGTCACATTCATCTTTTTACTTGCATCTTTCCCATGATACACTGTATTAGAGGATGCTCAATAAATGCTTATTAAATAAATGCAAAACAAATATAGTTAAGCAGCCTATCCACACTGAATATGAAAAAATTGAGGAATAATTGCTGGGGTGTTACAATTATTAGGGAATATGCTTAAAAGCTATAATCCACTTTTAGGAGATATAAAAGTTTTCTTTCTCATCAGAGAGCCACTATCATCTTTTGAGATAAGAATAAACTCTCTCTCTCTCTCTAACTCTCTCTCTCTCTCTCTCTCTCTTTCTCTCTCTCTCTCTCTCTCTCTCTCTCTCTCTCTCTCTCTCTCTCTCACTCTGTGTGTATGTGTGTGTGTGTGTATGTGTGTGTTTGTATGTGTATGTGGTTGAGGTGTGTCAGAAAATGCATATTATTAATGAATCATTAATGATATTTCATGCTTTCAGAGAATCATTCCTCTGTAATACTGACTTAATTGTGAAATTGCTTCCGTATTCCTAAGTGGATAAAATATATTCATCATTCCCAAGCTATAAAAGGCTTTTCTGAAACTATCTGCAGACATAGTTGCTATAGAAACCATGTTTTTTTTTAGCCTAGTACAACAAATAGTCATCTGAAAAATCCTGAATCCATCTCACCTTCCTGCATTAATTATGGGGAGACTAGAATCTATGACATACTTTGCTTTTAGGTGTGCCACCAAAGTATATTTCTGTAAAGAAGCAAAGCACACTTTTTCTTTCTTGCAGTCTAACCTCCAGGAGCTGTCCAGGAAGGACAAAGGCTTTTATTTCACATTCCCCTAAGGTCTGCCTCCCTTCACCTTATACACTTATGCACAGCATATAAACATATAAGGGTAACATATGTCCCAAAATTGCAAGAGTCTCTACAGATTTAACAAAGTAGAAGACAATAGAATTTAGGAATTCTGTGTATACAAAACAAAGTTACTTCTAAATTCTTTCCCCACTATCCTTAAATCATTATTGAGAAACTAAATACCAAAGCAGATATGTAGTTTGAGAATAAAATATAAAGAATTATATTAAACTAATATAGAATATTATAAACAATTTCATAGAATATAAAGAATTATATTAAAGAAAGACTAAAAGTACCATCCTTTCTCTGCCATCTCTACAAAGGTTTCAAATTGAGAAGACTTGATTTCAGTTGAAGTTTATGATCTGCTGAGACTGAAGAAGAAATGAGTGTATCAGTGGTTGAAGGAAGACAATTTAGAATAGTATCACAGTTCAAAGAGAAGAAGCAGAAGTTGTCTATCCATAAAATTTAGTTCACTGAGCAAGTTCTAGGATTTTCCATAGCTTAGGCACTCACTCAATGCTGTAAGTATGAAGTGAGATTATGGTAGTGGACCATCAGCTGGGTCCATGGATCATCAACTTGGTCCATAGGCCATCAACTGGTTCCTGTTTCCACATCCAAGGTAAAGACAAATTAGATTCATGATCATAACACATCAAATAGTCAACACTTTTCATTGTTCCTGACAAGATAGGAAACCTCATGCAGGGTCAACTGAAGTGAGGGGCCCCATTTACAATACTGGTGTCAAAAAGATTCATAACATATTTCATGGTTATAAAGATTATGGGATCCAGCTCAAGGGGAGATCCCAGGACCTGACACTATTACTGAGGCCATAGAGCCCTCACAGAAAGGAATCTAGCATGACCACACTTCAGAAGACTCAACAAGCAGCTGAAAGCATCAGATGCAGATATTTGCACCCAACCAATGGACAGAAGCAGCTGACCCCTGTTGTTGAATTAAGGAAGACTGAAACAAGCTGAGAAGGGTGACCCTATAGGAGGACCAGCAGTCTAAATTAATCTGGACCCCAGAGATCTCTCAAACACTGGACCACCAAGCATCATACACTACTTGATATGAGGTACCTAAAATATATAGAGTAGAAGACTGCCAGGTCTGTGTTCATTCTGAGATGATGCACCTAACCCTCAAGAGACTGGAGGCCCCAGGGAGTTCAGAGGTCAGGTGGGTGAAGGCTGGGGACAACCACGTGGAGATAGGGGTGTGGAGAGGAGGTATGGGATATAAAACAGTAGGAGGGTGGATGGGTGTGGAGGGGAGGTGAATAAAATATGGAATGTAAAAAAATTAATTAATAAAAAAAGAAAAAATGAAAAGATTATGTGTCTTATTATGGAGCTGAATAAAAACTCAGAGAAAAAGTAGTTTTTGAGAGAGAGAATCTCTTCATTTTCATTTATTTTTATATTTATTACATACTATCAATATGCCCACCAATTTTCATGTTATGGCATAACTAATGGAAGATTTTGGATCACTCTAGAGTCAAAAAAAGGACAATAGAAAGAAAATTGAACTAATTAATTTAATCCCCAGTATTCTCAATTAGAATCAATTTGCCCACCCCCATTATCTTTATCTTTCTTCTGAGGGACAATGAGTTCTAATTATTTCCCAGTAGTAGGAAGAGAAAAAGGTCAAAGTACTGACAAGCAGTGCTCTAAGAAAAACTGATTCTCATAATTGATTTCCTCAGTGTAACATGGGGGACACCATCATGGACTGAAAGAAAACCTCCTCCCAATGATTCTGGGTATCCTTTATAAAATAAAAATACAAACTATATATATTTCAAATTTACCATAAAAACTAGTTGTGCTATAATGATTTAAGTTATTTTTAAATAACAAAGAATAGAATTCACATCATGTGAGATTTATCATATACAAAAATGTAAGAATTCTAATTCTTACATATTTAGTTATAAAGGAAGAAAAGCTAACTATGTCATTCAATTTTCCCATTGGACAATCAATAATAGCTAGAATTCAACATAATATATATACATAATAAAACATAAAATGGTATAAAAGACAAGGGAGTGGAACAAACCTAGAGTATATCACATTTATTTATAGAAGAGTGTGATTAAAAACTGATTTGTTCTTTGCTAGATATTTATCTGGAAACATCATGAAACGTTTTTCATTTTTGCAAAACTAGGCAGATGTTTCAAACTGTACTACTTCCTTTGACATGCAAGAATAAATCACTACAAAATAAGGGTCAGATACTATTAACCAGGACAAATATAAAACTACATACAAATAAAAAGATTTCCTACTATGAATCAACCTTACAATTTCTAATATTCATTTTTTTAAAAAATTGTAACTCAATTAATATTAAGAAATGTGAATGTGTTTATGTGTGTTAGTCATATATATTGAACAGAATGGTATGGGGAAGGGGCATGGTCATTGATACCTTAACACACACACAATTTTCTCAGTTTAAAATTTATTTTTGTTATTGGAAAATTCCTACCAGATTCCATTGGCTTATTGTTTTAGTCAGGGTTTCTATTCCTGCACAAAATATCATGACCAAGAAGCAAGTTGAGGAGGAAAGGGCTTATTCAGCTTATATTTCCACATTGCTGATCATCACTAAAGGAAGTGGGGTTGGAACTTAGGCAGGTCAGGAAGCAGGAGCTGATGCAGAAGACATGGAGAGATGTTTCATACTGGCCTGCTTTCCCGGCCTTGCTCAGCTTGCTCTCTTATAGAACCCAAGACTACCAGCCCAGGGAAAGCACCACCCACAATGGGACCCCCTACCCCCAATTACTAATAGATAAAATGCCTTATAGCTGGATCTTATGGAGGTATTTCCTCACCTGTAGCTCCTTTCTCTGTGATAACTCCAGCTTGTGTCAAGTTGACACACAAAACCAGCCAGTACACTTATAGTATACTTTTAAATACATAAAACTTCTTTTAATGCTTCCTATTTCTATGATACTTCTCTTCTGTGATAGTCATGATCTATTTTGGTGCAATGATCAGTTCATCAGAGGCATTCTCTGCTGTATTATCCAGAGGAACCAGGGGAAGGTAGAAACATAGTAGGGAGCAGAGTGCACTGCCCTATTAACTAAATTGCTGCCCAACAGAGAAGTCGCAATCCTCAGAACTAATCCATTGAGGACAAATGTGCCTGTCCTATGTACCAACTCTATCACAAAACAAAACAGAACCTCCTGGAATGTAGGACAAAGGCTTTAAAGTCAGATGGAACTTGAAAGACAGCATCTTAGGAAAGCTCAATTTATGATAACACAATAAAGCAAATATTTTAACAAAATATTTCTTTTATCATGGAATTCTTGTAAGTATTTTAGCAAAAGATACGAGAAGTATATTCAGGATCAGTAAAAAATTAATCTTTATTGATCCTACTGATTATTAACTTATGTTATATTCTAGTTTCAATAAAATGATATTTGATATCATAGCTAATTTTGTTCTATAATACTAAAAATATATCTAGAGTCAGTAGCTTAAAAAGCATTTATGTCATTTTTAGTGGTTGAATACGTTGAATAGGTATAACATGATAATTCTTGTTTTATAGCAGTTGAGCAGAGAGGTGTGGCCTTAGAGCATATCACTTCCCAGAAACTGGGAGTTGGCTGGTACTTGGGAAAGTATTTTGTCTTTTGATAGACATGCATACAGAATAATAATTTCAGTAAAAGTAGATCACCTATCACCCTTTAAACAAAACCTTTTTCATTAAGAACAGTCATGCTTAATTGCTATTTATTTTATCCCATTTCACAAAACATTCTAAAGATTTATCAGAGTACTAATTTACACAAAAGGGGTTCCAAAAGCCATATGTCACACTATATTGATCAGGCTGCTTAAGGTACTAGCATAACCTTGCATTTGATGTTCACTTTCCACTGGAAGTAGCTACATGGGACACAAGGCAATGAACTCAGACAATTGTGAACAGAAAGATCAATCATGTTGGTGGAGCTTTCTGCCTGAAAAGATTTTTCTTTATTTTTTATTCCTTCCTTCCTTCCTTTCTTTCTTTCTTTCTTTCTTTCTTTCTTTCTTTCTTTCTTTCTCTTTCTTTATCTCTTTCTTTCCTTCTTTATAGGAAAAGTATTTCAAGCAGTAAGGACCAACAATAGAAACAATTTCTGCTCCCTTCTTACTAGGAGACACTAATAATAGCTAACATCATTATAGTAATATTTAGAAGGGCCATGTAAGTGGCAGAAAAACACTATAAACTGAGAGATGTGAGGCAGGTTGGTGTTTGTTCCTCATAAAATTAGTAAGTGATGAATAAGAGGGCAAGCAGATTCCTTAGTCATTACAAAATAAATCAATTTAACCAAAATTTCTTTAAAACATTTCTTAATAAAATTGAATGTCTACAAATAAAAAATAAATTTTCATTGTTATTTTATGTGTGCAGAAATATATATTTGTATGTATGTATGTATGCATGCATGTATTTATGCATGTATGTATGTATGCATGTATTCTGTATGACCATATTAATAGGATGGGAGAAAATGTTCTATTGGCCTGTGAAAGGAAGTCCCACAACTAGTGGAGGTCAGCTTGTTAACTGGCTGTCAGCTGCCTTTCCACCTGTCATTTATCTTTATGAGTTGGTCTCCATGCAGTATCTGACACTCAATTTTACAGGCTCACAGGCTGGAATTTGTTAGCTCTCAAGTTGGTAGGCTCTGGTTCCAAAAATTCGAAATAACAGCTATTATAAGATATAGTCTTATAAGGAATTTCTTAATCTATTTGGGAAATGGCAAAACTGACTGGTGAGTAAGACAAACACACCCCCTCATTACTGTATATTTCTCAGAAGATAAAGTAAGTAGTAACGCACAACCAGAAATGTGTGCAAAGAAACTTGAACAGATAGCTTCAATTTAAGACACATGCCCAGTTGCCTTCTCATCACTTGCCTTGAAGGACTGATTGAGGGTTGACCCCGATGCATTGCCAGAAAATAAACCTCTTGCTTTTGCATCAATCTGCATATTGGTGTCTCACTTCGGGGCATCTTGAAGTAAGTACCCACTGGGATGTGGTCTTACATTTGGGGGCTTTGTCCAAGATTAGAGGAGACCCACTGAACCACCAACAACTAGACTGATCAGAAGGGAACAGAAGGAGCTTGTACTTACTTGTTTGTATTTGTCTCTCTGTCTTTTGCTTTAACTTTTGTCTTGAGAGAACAGTCTTAGCTGGAAAGCCTCTTTTCTGGTGTGGACAATTGCAGTGGGGAGACAGGCCTTAACACTGTGTCCTTGGAGAGTCTGGAATATGCTTCAGGGCCCCCCAAGGGAGTTGAGAGGACTCTGCTCCTTTTGGAAACAGCAGGACACAGTATCAGCAGGATTCAACCAAGTATTGCTATAACCTGGTTTCTGAAAACATGGCAGGGGAAAACTCCCTGTGTGTTGATTGTTTTTGTGTGTGTGTGTGTGTGTGTGTGTGTGTGTGTGTGTTCTTGGACTTGGACTGATGTTATTTTTGGGCATGGGACAAACTGAATCTACTCCATTAAACATCCTAATTAACCATTGCAAGGAAGTTAGGTAAAGAGGAGAAAACTTGTCAGTAGTAGTAAAGAAGAGTAAGTTAGTTACTTTTTGCTTCTCCAAATGGCCCACCTTCAGAATAAGGTGGCCACTCTTAGGGACCTTCAGCTTGTAGGTGATCAAAGAAGTAGAGGAAAGAGTCTTTAAGCACTCAGACCAAAAGCCATATATAGTTACCTGGAAAGATTTCCCTCTTGGATAAAAGCTTTTTTGGTTCTAAGACTCTTGCAGGCTCTGGCCACAAAGGAGAAGGATCTCATAGAGACCAACGAGTCTATAAAGAATATCTTCCAGAGCCTTTCCACAGTGGATCTGCTGCTACTGGATCCTCCACCCCCTTAACCCACTACCATGTCCCTGGTTCCCACAGCCCTTCCTCAAGGATTGACCCCAGCAATCAAGTAGGGCAGGGTGTGACCCTAGGAACCAGGACCGGACATGGGGACTTGGAACAAAATACAACTTCACCTAATACAGCAATAGCCTTTCCCCTCTGAGCCTACAGGCCCATAGGTGAGGATGACAATTAGGCAATGCAATATTAGCCCTTCTCTTGGACTGACTTGTACAACTGAAAGGCTTAACCTTCCCACCCCTTTTTTGAGTAACCCCAAGATTAATCTCTTTGTGACTTTTTACTTACTCATCAGCCCTCCTGGAATGATATCCAACAACACATGAGAGTGTTCTTCATGAGACCGACTGAAGAGCAAGAGAGGATAATACAGGAAGGAAGAAAGAATGTCCTCTCAGGCACAAGGGCTGTCATTGACAATGGGTGTCCCCTGACCAGACCTGACTGGGACTTTAATTCAGCTAAAGATAAGGAGCACCTTAAGGCCCACCACCAGGCTCTGTTGGCAGGTCTCAAGGCAGCTGCCCAGTAGGCTATAAATTTTACCAAGGTATGTGAGGTTAGACAAGGATCAAATGAATTACTTGCTGCATTTCTAGAGTAGGTCATGGAAGCATTTAGCCAATATAGCCAATATATACCCTATGACCCTGGAAGCGAGGAACTCAAAGCTACTGTGACTATGGCTTGTATAGATCAGGCTAGTAGAGATTTCAAGAAATGCTTCAGAGACTAGAAGAACTACAGGATAAGTCATCGAAAGATTTAGTTTGCTGAGAATCTCTACTATAACAAGGAGACAGAGGAGGCAAAGGAGCAAAGAAAAAGAAATGAAGATAACTAAAGGGAGGTGAAAAAAGACAAGCAACAGGAAAAGAATTTACAGAGAATCTTGGCTACAGTACCTAGGGAAAGCAGAGAAGAGAGACCCCCAACTCTACTAAATTGACTTGGCAAGTAATCTCAGCCACTGAGGATGTAGCTTGTTCCACTACACAGGAACACTTGCCTTATACCAGGTAGCTGCACTTTGTCTTTGATCTCTGTAAGTTAGTGGTGGGCCTTGGCTCCTGGGATATCTCTACCCTAGAGACACGGGGAAGGATTACCTGAATATGGGGGATGAGAGCTTGAGAATTCAAACCATGTCCCAGAAGTGGCCTTGGAGTGTGGGGATTAGGGTTTGGACACCTGAAGTTGAAAAATGTCCTGAGAGAAACCCCCATATATGTGTGACCCATAGATGGGAGAATATAGCAGCAGCCCCATCAGTGGAGGGGGGGGCAACCAGTTTTTCTGTACTACCTGGGGGTGTGAAACATTAGAAAGCACATACTGGAGACCATTGTGGGGGTAGTTAAGCATTCAATGGAAAAGGTGAGAGAAGGACTAGCCAAGCAGAAAAAAGAAAAGAGAACAGTCAAGGCTGGTTTGAGTCGAGGTTTAACTTCTCCTGTTGATTAACCACCCTCATATCCACCTAGTTAGGACCCCAAATTGATCTCCTGCAATTAACTTTTGGACATTGCATATTAAACAAGCTTATAGCCTTCATAAAAGAGAGAATATGAGCAGTACAACTGATGTTCCTGTGCAAACATTACAAGACCATGAGGACAGGACCTGAAGAATATGAGTTAGTTACCCAAGGCCCCTGAGCATAGCTCCAAGATTGGAGCTTGTACAAGAAAAAGGGGGGAATGAGGGACCCCAGGGGGTTTTTCCTGCCCCACACTCTCTTTACAGCTTCTCCCTCCTGCCTGGTGTCAAGGCTAGCCCAAGTTCTATTCTCCAACCTCAGGAACATTCTTGAGTAAAAAATTCTCAGAATTTCCTGACTGATATCTACCTGACCCGCTGGAAAGTCCGAAGTAGAGTTCAAATGCATGCCATGCTTGCTAGCCAATAGATTTAAAAGCCAATATGCTTAGCCAATAAGTTTGAACTGTAACCTTGCTGATGTAACTTGTGCTCTTTAAAACTGCTTGTAATAGCCATTTGGGGTTGCCTTCTTGTCACTCACCTTGAGTGACCAATTATGGGTTTACCATGATGCACCAGAAAATGAACCTCTTGCTTTTGGAAAAAAAAACATGCCTACCTAAAGACATATGATTAAAAATGATGAAAAAACACACTTCTAATATTCACAGATGGACTTGGCCTTAAACATGGCTCTTTGTCAACTGGACAGAAATTAAATTGAGAACATTGATCTCTTCTACCATGTCTTTTTCAGTTCAGAAAATTTGTTTATGTCCACTTACTAAATCTTTCCTAAAAGAGCT
>JADRCD010231336.1:0-11226 GCA_019843815.1 Montemys delectorum
TCACCAGGATAAATGAAAAACATCCTATCATGGTTTTGCACTTGACTTTATACATATAAGGAGACTTTAGAGAAAGAGGCATGTTTAATTTTAGGAAGTTACAGATCTAAAGAAGAACATTCTTCTACCTGCAGTAGAATTCCTCTCGGTGGTCTTTAGCTTGGGTGTCCTGAGCACAGCCTGGCCTTTTGAAGCACTCCCAGGTGTAGTCACATGTGGAGACTTTCTGGCTGGTGTCTTGGTCAGTGAGCACTTATGCTCATTATCTTTAGTGGCAGCTGAAAACCTAAATGCACAATGGAGGGAGAGATGTGAGTATCTGTACTGAGAGGAACCACGGTCAAGCTTGTAAATGAGACCACTGGACCATCACCAGGTGCTTTGGTGGCAGCATCTGCCTTGAATGAGCTTATTTGGTGGAGTGGTATAAATGAGCTCTCTCCATTCATGCCAAATGTCAGACATGTATTTTAGTGATGTGCTGGCTGGTTTATATCAACTTGACACAAGCTAGATTTATCTGAAAGAAGGGAACCCCAGGTGAGACAATGTTTCCATAAGATCCAGCTATAGGGTATTTTCTTAATCAGTGACTGATGGGGGAGGGCCATCCACATCATTTTGGGTGGGGACACCCCCTAGGCTGGTGGTCCTGGGTTTATAAGAAAGCAGACTGAGCACACCACAAGGAGCAAGCAGTAATCAGCATCCCTCCGTGGCATCATCTCCTGCCTCCAGGTTTCTGCCCTGTCTGAGCTTCTGTCATGACTTCCTCCAAGGATGCAAATGGATATAGAAGAGTAAGCCAAATAAACCCTTTCCTCCTCAAATTGCTTTTGGTCATGGTGTTTCATCACTGAAATAAATAGTACTTCCCCTAGGACTGGGGAAGTACAGACAGGTGAATTCCTAGGGCTGGTGGGCCAGCTAGACTGGCCTACTTGATAAGTTCCAGGCAGGTAGGAGATTCTGTCTCCAAAAATGTAGATGGATTATGATGACAACTGGAGCTGTCCTCTATCCAACAAATCTACACACACACATACACACACAGACACAGACACCTGCACACACAGAGACACTGACACACACATACACAGACACAATGACACACACAGAGACACTGACACACATACATACACAGAGACACACATACACACAGACACTGACACACACAGACACAGACACACACAGACACACATACACAAAGACACACACAAGAGACACACTGACACACACAAACACACAGAGACTTACACTCACAGACACAGACACAGAGACATACATGTACAGAAACATACACAGACACACACACACACAGGATACACACCAAACATATCTGAACACTAGGAGTATAGCTCAGTGGTAGAGCCCTTGTCTAACACTCATTACCCTGGACTTGCACAGGTGTAGACACACCCACGTAACCTTTTAATAAAAAATTTTTTTACCTGACATTCATTTTAGTTGCTGAGTGGCCTTGTGGACACTGCTGCCTGGCAGGAGTACAGGGCACAGAGAGCCTTCCTCTTGGTGCAACTGGGGTCACTGTCCCTTTTTTGTCAAGCCGCTTTTGGAAAGAAGAACAAGCACCATTTTAGAATCTTGGTGTCAGGCTGCAGGATAGCTCTAGCTCAGTGGGTGAAGGCCTGGAGACATGTGTTTCTTCCCCACAACCACACAGGAGAGGAGAGAGCCAACGTTCATAAACTGTCCTCTGACCAACAAGCACACACACAACACAACACAACGTTAAGGTAATAGCTTGTTCTCAAACCAGGCGGAGCGGTATATCCCAGTAATCCCACCACTTGGAAGGTGAAGTGAAGACGACCAGGAGCCTAAGGCCAGCCTGACCAAGAGACATCTCAAGGCTAGCTTAGACTACACACAACACTGTTCTCAAGATAAATGTCAACAACAATGAAAAAAGAAAAAAGAAAAGGAAGAAGCAGTCTTCTAGAAGAGCAGCAAAGTAAATGTTGCTTTTCTTTAATTTTTAGATTTATTTGATGTGTACAAGTATTTTGCCTGCAAGTATATATGTCATCTACCATGTGCATGCTCGGTGCCCAGGGAGGGCAGAAGACAGTGTCGGATCCCCTGGAAGTGGAATTACAGACCATTGTGAGCTTCATATAGGTGCTAGGAATTGAACCTGGGTCCTCTGGAAGAACAGCCAGTGCTCGTATCATGCACTCTTAACTGCTGGGTCATCTCTCCAGCTCTACTCAGTCCCCTTTTATTTTTATTTTTTTAAAGATTTATTTATTTCATTTATATGAGTACACTGTAGCTGTACAGATGGTTGTGAGCCCACTATGTGGTTGCTGGGATTTGAACTCAGGACCTTCAGAAGAGCAGTCAGTGCTCTTAACCGCTGAGCCATCTCTTCAGCCCTTATTTCACTTTAATTTATTAGTTTAGTTTAGTTTTAGTTTTTTGTTTGTTTGTTTGTTTTTTGTTTTTGGTTTTGGTTTTGGTTTTTCGAGACAGGGTTTCTCTGCATAGCTATGGCTATCCTGGAACTCACTCTGTAGACCAGGCTGGCCTAGAACTCAGAAATCCGCCTGCCTCTACCTCCCAAGTGCTGGGATTAAAGGCCTGCGCCACCACCACCTGGCCTAGTTTTAGTTTTTGAGACAGGGTCTCTCTGTGTAGCCCTGGCTACCCTCACTCTATAGACTAGGCTGGTGGAACTCCCAGAGATCCGCCTGCTTCTGCCTCCTGAGTGCTGGGATTAAAGACCTGCACCACACCTCCTGGTTTCAGTCCTCTTTGAAAATAAACTTAATACTCATTTTTTTTTTTTTTTTGGTTTTTCGAGACATGCTTTCTCTGTGTAGCTCTGGCTGTCCTGGAACTCACTCTGTAAACCAGGCTGGCCTCAAACTCAGAAATCCACCAGCCTCTGCCTCCCAAGTGCTGGGATCAAAGGCGTGCACCACCACTGCCGGGCAACTTAATACTCTTAAAAACTGTTTAGTGCTGTAATTGGCTTACATTTGTTTTGAAAACTAGCAAGATATATAGTACAAGTCCTCACATGAATGTTTCTCAGCCTTGTCAGGTCCCTTTGACTCCAGGAACAGTGACCCTGACCTCCCAAGATGGTACCAATTCCTAACTTTTCTAACTTGGTTAAGAGTCGGCTCTATCACCTTTTCCTCACTCGAAGGAGCACTGAGAACAAAAAAGCTGGACTAAAGACCCCCCTCCCCCCCAGGGAACTGTTACCATAGGAATCCTTTAAGATAGCCATTATGATTCCCTCAATTGGAGAGCCAGAAATTAATTCATTCTCATTGCAAGTAAGGCAAAATGAATGTGGCATACAGAACATATGCCACATGGATGAGGTTACCTATCTACCTACCTATCTATGTGTATATTATTTTGTGTGTATATACACATATTTTATTTTGATTTATTTTTAATTTAAAAAAAATTTAATTTAAAAAATTTTTGTGCCAGGATATGGTGGCACGTACCTTTAATCCCAGCAGGTGGATTTCTGTGAGTTAGATGCCAGCCTGGTCAACAGAACTAGTTTGAGGTCAGCTAGGACTACACAAAGAAACCCTGTCTTTTTGTTTTGCTTTGTTTTGTTTCTTTTTTTTTTCTGAGACAGGATTGCTCTGTGTAGCCTTGGCTGTCCTGGAACTCACTCTGTAGACCAGGCTGGCCTTGAACTCAGAAATCTGCCAGCTTCTGCCTCCCAAGTGCTGGGACTAAAGGCATGCACCACCACTGCTCAGCGAAATCCTGTCTTTAAAAAACAAAACAATAAGCCGGCGGTGGTGGCGCACGCCTTTAATCCCAGCACTTGGGAGGCAGAGACAGGCAGATTTCTGAGTTCTAGGCCAGTCTGGTCTACAGAGTAAGTTCCAGGACAGCCAGGGCTACATAGAGAAACCCTGTCTCAACAAACAAACAAACAAACAAACAAACAAAAAACCCAATAAATTGTAAGAACACTCACACACACACACACACACACACACACTAAAAAGGTCTTGAGAGGATTGAGCAAGAGCCAGGCTGACTCCATGACAGGCTGCACACTGACAGTTTGGGAGACTAGGCCTAAGTTTCTGTTTCCCAGAAATGGAAACCAGGACCCAGGACCCTGTGGTGAGCCAACCACAGCCATGGGCATCCAGTCTGAGGACACCTTGTCATCTGGCTGAAGTAAGAACAGGCAGCTAGAATGAGTAAGCAACACCTGGCAAGGCTCCAGAGCCTAACCAATCATAGAATGAGTAAGCCCTCTAGAGACAGAGCTAACCAATCAAGGTAAAAGGACACATACCCTTCCCTGGAATCCCCCTAACTTGACAGTAAACTGACTGTGGCCTGTGAGTCCACCGGAGGTCTCTATTCCCAAAGGGGGGGACCCCTTCATGCAGGAAATTAAGCTGAATAAACGCTCTTTGCGTTTGTATACTATTTGAGTCTGGGGTGTCATTCTCTAGAGATTCTTGGACACTAACGGTCTCACTCTGTAGCACTGGCTAACCTGGAATTCCCCATATAGCTCATGCTAGCATCAAACTCTTGTGCCTGCCTCTGCTCTCTAAGAACTGAGTTAAAGCAAGTTCCACAACATGGCAGGGTACAATTTTTAGAGGGTTTTCAAACTTCTGATGGCAAGAAGAAGCAATTTTAAGGAAGATGTGTCAAAACCCAAATAAGTCCATTTACATATATAGTCATTTGATGATACCTATATTCTCCATATTGTTAAGTTATTTAAAAATTGAGACTTTGGCCGGGCAGTGGTGGTGCACGCCTTTAATCCCAGCACTTGGGGGGCAGAGGCCAGCCTGGTCTACAGAGTGAGTTCCATGACAGCCAGAGCTACACAGAAAAACCCTGTCTCGAAAAACCAAAAAAAAAAAGGAGACTTTGGTAAGTGTGGCAGCTCATGCCTAAAATCCTAGTACTTGGGATGCTGAGAGTCACTGACGATTCAACAACAACAAACAAGACAAGTAGTTCAGTCTAAGAAAATGAATTTTAAGAATTAAGAAACTGGAAGTGGTAGCAAATGTTTTTAATCCAAGTTCTGCAGAGGCAGGAGGATTTCTGTGAGTTCCAAGACAGCCCGAGCTAAAGAGACCTGTCTTGAAAAAACAAAAAACAAAACAAAACAAAACAAAACAAAAAACAAAAAATGACAGATGCTGGCTCAATACTTTAATTCCAGCACTCAGAAGGCAGAGATAGGTTGATCTCTGTAAGTTTGAGGCCAGCCTGGTCTACAGAGTGAGTTCTAGGACAGCCAGGGCTACACAGAGAAACCCTGTCTCCAAAAACAAAAACAAAAACAAAAACAAATGAACAGGAGGTAGCTGGAGAGATGGCTCAGTGGTTAAGAGCACTAAATATTCTTGCAGAACACCTGGGTTCGATTCCCAGGATGCATATGGCAGCTCAGAACCACCTGTAGCTCCTATTCCAGGGAGCTCAACCCATTTCTCATCTCCATGGACACCAGGCAGGTACATGGCACATATATCTACATGTAGGCAAAACACTCAGAGCACACAAAACAAAATGAATAAACAATAAAAACCATGCATTTCATCTGCATACCTTTAGTGCATTAAGTGGATTGTTTGCTTTAATGTGTTTCTTTTTTCTCACAATATATTCGTCAATGGATTCCATTTTCTTAAAACGAGCCTCATGAAGCTTCTTAAAATCTGAAACATTCCAAATTATGAGTAGTAAGATAAAAATCCATTTTAATCTTCCCTGTGTTTTTATCAACATTTATTCTCTTTATTCTCTAGACATTCAACTTTAATATCATCTTGGCTAAAACACTAATTCCTGAACACTCAGCTTTCAGAAACTCAGGGCAAGGCATGCTCATGGTAGAGGTCATCAACCATTCACTGTCCTCAGTGACCACTTTCCTGACATCTTGGTATGGAGAACAAGAGATTTGTCTTCTTCTACCCCAGTTAGTTAAAGGGCGTTTACGTAATTATTATATATATATATATATATATATATATAGGTAGATAGATAGATAGATAGATAGATAGATAGATAGAGAGAGGGGGGGGGGAGAGTGTGTGTCTGTGTGTGTGGTGATTGAAGTCCAGGACCTCCTAAGCATATGCTCATTTGAGATATAACTCCTCTAGCTTGTGAAAATTGACAGTTTATATGCTGAGAAAGCACTGAGTTAAGGACCATGAAGGTTCAGGCAGTAAATGTTAGGCTATGTTTTTTTTTTGTTTTGTTTTTTGTTTTTGGTTTTTCGAGACAGAGTTTCTCTGCATAGCCCTGGCTGTCCTGGAACTCACTCTGTAAACCAGGCTGGCCTCAAACTCAGAAATCTGCCTGCCTCTGCCTCCCAAGTGCTGGGATTAAAGGCGTGCGCCACCACCACCTGGCTAACAGTATTCTATTATAAATATGTAATAATCTATGTCTCAAGTAACATAAGGCAGATGAGAAAACTGTTCTTGTCTTTTTGATGTACTGAGACAGAATGTCACACTATAAGACAGGCTCATTCAAACCATGTAACCAAAACTCTGGCTCCCAAGTGCTGAGTATAGCATATACCTAGTACTTCACAGATATTATTTCATCAGATATTTACTGAAGCCTTTCTGTGTGCCATTTGACGTGTTAGGTACTAAGTAGTGGAAAAAGTATTCTCAAGTTATATGCCAACCCACTGAAGCCTGAAGTACAGCCATTACCCTTTTACATTGTGAAAATCAGTCTGAGGGTCAGGTACGCACAATCCTAAAGCTAGGAACCTGGAATGGTGGGACATGCACCCTGGTCCCCACACCTGAGAGTCTAAAGGAGGGCAGCCGCTGCTTTGGTTGTGTACAGACTTACTTGGTGTCGTGGTTGAAGTCCTTTGATTGTTCCCAAGTTTAGAAAACCCATCCGTGCATAGAGATCTTTTTTCTAAAGGCCTCTTTGAATCTTTACTGTCTAAATAGGCAAATATAAAATATAAATATATAATATAAAAAAACATTTTTTCTATTAAAATGTTAACTTGAATAATCAAAGACATAAAAAACTTCTAAGAAACTTCTATCTGGGGCTGAAGATGAAGCTCGGTATTTGAGCACTTGCCTAGCAAGTACAAGGCCCTGGGTTCCATCTTTAGCACTATCAAATCTAGACAAAGAAACAAAAATCTAAATTATTTTATCTGCTTCTTCTTGTTACATGTTATTTGTTTGGTATCACAAAGACAAAGTGTGTCTAAATAGCCTTTTTAGTAACTGCAAGTATTATTTAACCAAAACACACCAAGCGAGCTTCTTCTTTTGAGACAGGGTATCTTTATGTAGCCCTAGTTCTGAAACTTACTATCAAGACCAGGCTGGCCTTGAAAACATACAGATCTGTCTTTCTCTGTCTCCTGGTTGATGGGATTCAAGTGTTGACCACTACACCATACAGAGGAGTCATAGTTTCTTAATGTTAGATGAAAGAGAGATTCTGGACTTACATTCTTTGTACATTGCGTAAGAAAGCTCTCATTTAAGAAGCACACATTGAAGCCAGCATATGTCTATAATTCCAGCACTTGGGGCTGGGGAATGGGGAGTTCTAGACCATCCTTGGCTACATAATGAGTTCCAGGCCAATGTAGGTTAGATGAAATCATGATTTTAAAAAACGAAATCAAAACATTAAAATAATACACACATCCCTCAATCAAGAAACCCCTCATAATACATATAAGGCACCTATCTACAACTTATCTCAAAGTTCAGGGAAAAAGTATGTATGTGCATGCATGTGAGGAGGGGGGGAGAGGGAAGGGGAGAGAGGAAGAAGGGAGAGAGAGGAAGAGAGATGGGGAGAGAGGTAGAGGGGTAAGAGAAGAGAAGAGGCTGGGCAGTAGTGCACATGCCTTTAATCCCAGCACTTGGGAGGCAGAGGCAGGCAGATTTCTGAGTTCGAGGTCAGCCTGGTCTACAGAGTGAGTTCCAGGACAGCCAGCGATACACTGAGAAACCCTGTCTTGAAAAACCAAAGAGAGAAAGACAGGGGGGGGGGGGGGAGGGGGGGGGAGGGGGAGGGAGAGGGAGAGAGAAGGAGAAAGAGAGAGAAAAGATGAGTGTGGGAAAGATGCTGCAGAATGTTAGCAGTTGGGAAAGCTGAATGGCCTTCTACACCACACTGTTGGTCCCTGTAATAGGCCATCACCTCCCTAAATCCTTCCTGTCCATCTTCCAGCAAGTGTCAGAGCTAGGCAGAGATATCCCATGGCAACTGGCAGGCTTCCTAAGGAATAAAACAGAGAGCACAAAGTGCTGTCGGGAAGGGTCAACTCAATTTTCTGAAAAGACTGGAGAGATGGTTCAGCAGTTAAGCACTTGTTGCTATTGGAGCACTTGGGTTCAAGCTCCCAGCACCCATATGGTGGCTCACAACCATCTATAACTCCAGTTGTAGGGGATCTGATGCCTTCAACTCCACAGTCACTAGGCATGTACCTGGTTAATATATATACCTGCAAGTAAAATATTCATACACATAAATTTTAAAAATCTATAAAAGCAAAGAAACAATAAATTATTAGATGAGAAAGTTTCAGGTAAATGTGGGTCATTTTGTTTTGTTTTGAGACAGTCTCTTGCTATGTAGATCAGGTTGATCCGGAACTTATTCTATAGATCTGAGTAGCCTTGAACTCTGCAGATCCACCTTCTCAGTCTCTTAAATGTTGGAATTAAGGAAAGGGATGTGAAAGATTGAAAAAGACGGGTATTCATTAGGGGTGTCACCTGTCCCTGTAAGCAGCCTAGTTGAAGAAGCAGACAAGTGTTTATATCAGTCAAGTTCTGCAGGAAGGATAATGAGAACAATATGGGCTCTCTTGTCACCAAGAGAATGACCTTTCCAAACTCTCCAGAAACCTCTTATTCTGGTCTGGGTAAAAGTCATGGCTCAGGATGTAGCTCAGTCACTGAGGACTTGCCTGGCAGTTCAAGCTCCTGGGTTTGATCCCCGTACCAAATAACAAATGTTAAATAAAACTCAGTGGTCTTCTGCATTTATTTCTAGGTTTTTCTTTCATTGTGAAAATTCCAAGTGTGGCTGTGGTGAACTGTGGTTCTCCAAAGATGAGTTAGTTCCCAACTCTAGCACTGTGATGTCAACTCTCAAGATATTTAGTCAAACAGAGCTTGTTCAGGTAGCTAGTATTCCAATAGGACCAGTGTCCTTAGAAGAGTGGTAGACACTCAACCACATAACTCTTTTTTTTTTTTTTTTGCTCTGTACAGGGTTTCTCTGTATAACCTTGGCTGTCCTGGAACTTACTTGGTAGACCATGCTGGCCTCGAACTCAGAAATCCGCCTGCCTCTGCCTCCCAAGTGCTGGGATTAAAGGTGTGCGTCACCACTGCCCAGCAACCCCAGAAATCTTAAGGCTGAGGTAGGAAGACTGCTGGAGTTTGAGGCCTGCCTGGGTTACAGTTTGAGAATCTATCACAGGCCAAATGAACAAGATAAATGTCATGTAAAAACAAGCAGAGAGAAGGGTATGGCTCTAGGCCAAGGAACAACAGACATGCATAGCAGCTATAAGGAACAAGAAGCAAAGGTACCCAGTGTATCAGAAAAGCATGGTTTATTGACGCTGTGACTTAAGAGTTGCAGCTCCTAAATCTATACATCAATCAATTTCTCTTTTTCTTTCTTTTTTTGGGGTGTGTGTGTGAGGGGGGTGTTTTTGTTTTCTATTTTTGTTATTTTGTTGGGGGTTTTGTTGTTGTTTTTTTTTCTGAGACAGGGTCTTCTCTCTATTCTATTGCCCTTGCTGTCCTAGAACCCACTTTATAGACCACATTGGCCTAAAGCTCATAGACATCCACCTTCTCTGCCTCCCAAGTATTGGCATTAAAGGCATGTAATCACAAATGGCTCAATTTCTGTTCTGTAAATGGCCTGGCTTACATTCCTAGGAAACTAATTCACATGGCCCCCCTAGCGATCTTAGCCGGCGAGTGTCAGCACATACCGTCCGGTTCTCCTCCTCCGGAGGAAGCTGAGTTCCCGTCTCCTGGCCTCGACTCTGCCAGGGAAGGAACCTTTGCAGTAGCTCTGACGTCTTCATTTTCCTGATTTTCTTGATTTTGGAAGTTAATGCTATCACATCCTTTCATCTCCAAATGATCCTGCAACAAATTTTGAAAGGAAAAAAAACCCAAGAGAATAACTGCTACCTTCTTAAAAGAGAGTGTGAAAAAAGAGGGGTGTGTGTTATGGCAGGTCGGTCAGAGGAATAACATGAGAATAAGACTTCTGAACATCTGTTTGACCCAGTGCTCCAAATTATAATTTCAAAAGCAGGGACTAGAGATCAGGGACAAAAGGAAAAATTTGCTCACTTACGAATAATAAACACAGTTTCTTGATGCATGGGATCATGCAACTAAACACTACACACAGTGGCAATAGTAAAAGGTCTCTGAACAGGAAGTATCCCAAATTAATCCAAGACCAAATCTGAAGTGAACCTATTAATTCCTGGAGACCAACATGGTGGAAGGAGAAAACCAAATTCATCAAGTTGTCCTCAGGCTTCCACATGCAAGCCATGACACGTACCCCAGCCTCCACCACATCCCAACAAACCACATAATGTTTTTAAATGTAATTAAGGGGCTAGAGAGATGGAATAGTGGTTAAGTAAAAGACTTGGGTTTGATTACCGGCGCCACATGGCAGGACACCATTTGTAACTCCAACTCCAGGGGATCCAATGCCCTCTCTAGTCTCTCATGGCACATGGTACGTGACATACATGTAGGCCAAATACTCATCACATAAAATAAAATGAAAAATTAAATTAAAAAAATTATTAAGGCTGAACATAATGGTATACATTTAATCTCAGCCAGACAACGAGAATAAGGAAGCAGAAACAAGTGAATTTCTGTGAGTTAAAGGCCAGCCTATTCTACAAATGAGTTCCAGAAAAGCAATGGCTACATAGTGAACCCCTGCCCCACTCAAAAAAAAAAAAAAGTTAAGAAAAAGTAATTTAGGCTGGGCGTGGTGGTACACGCCTTTAATCCCAGCACTTGGGAGGCAGAGGCAGGCAGATTTCTGAGTTCGAGTCCAGCCTGGTCTACAGAGTGAGTTCCAGGACAGCCAAGGCTACACAAAGAAACCTTGTCTCGAAAAAAACCAAAAAAAAAAAAAAAAAAAAAAAAAAAAAAA
>JADRCD010231337.1:0-16389 GCA_019843815.1 Montemys delectorum
CCCATCTACCTGTGTACACAAAGCACCGACTTGTTACAACTTAGAGAAACTAAACACTGAATCTTATCAGGTAAATCTACCTGAGTTTAATCTTCACTGCTTTGTATAACTTCTTTAAAAAGATTAAAACTTTACATGGATGAGTGTTTTGTCTGCACATATGTATGTGTCCATAACTTGTGCTTGGAACCTTAAAAGGTCAGAAAAGTGCACTGAGTACCCTGGACCTGGAGTAATCGATAGTTGTGACCCTCATGTGGGCCCTGAGACTCAAAAGCAGGTCTTCTGCAAAAGGACTCTCAACTCCTGCTCCTGTGAATAACCTTTCTATGATAATTTATATTGTCTGATGATTTTCATGTCTTTAGAATTCATTAGCATTTAATTCACAAGTCACCTTTTCTGACAAAAATCAGTCTGATTTGGTTGAGTTAATGATAGTTAATTCATTTGATCTTGTTATATGTATTTATGTATGGGTATTTGCTGGACATAAAGTCAGAACTACATAGGACTGTAAAAATAATTTGAAGCCCCAAGGACCAGTAGGTCCAATTAATATGCACTTAAGCACTGGTCCAACTGTCTGGATTTGTGTCCCCTAATATAGAATTCTACGTAACAAATACTTCTAACAATCCTATAACCTATAACTAATTGTTTTCAACAAGAGACCAAGAAGCTAACCATTATTAGCTGATGACTTTTTAAAACCCAAGTTTTATAGATAGAGCACAATGTAATCTTTGGCATGGGATTTAAGAGACTGAACAAAGCAGTCCTTAAAGTTACTTCCATTCTTCCTCCTATTTATGTAGGGGCTACATTCACACTTATATGGATACAAGCTTTAAAAAGTAGTCATAGACTACTAGGTGCTCCTCCATGGATAGAGATTAGTGGGAGGATGCTTTACTGCAGTCACGCATGAGACCCTGAGTCCAGTCCCCAGAATCACCTCAAAAGGATTATTCCACATTTTACATTAACTTAACATCAAAAACTTTTAAGTAACTCTGTGGGTTTCAAGCACAGAAGTATGCAGTAAAATACAAGGACAGGATCAACTGACCCAATGCAAGGGCTCCTGGCCTCCAGCCTGGCCACCATCAGACACAGGAGCTGAGCACCAGTGACAGCAACAGTACAGACTCCTTAGGCCTTCCCAAGTGGAGGGAATGGTCAAGCTGTTTCACTGCTTTTCTCCCTTGTACGACAGCATCATGTGAAACGGTTCCTTCACTTGCACCAATATGATACTACATTTCCATCAATCTTTTGAGCCCAACATAGGCACTTTAGTGGTTTTACTGAATTAGAAGATCTTGAAAGGGCAGTTGAAATAACTGTAATTGAAGAAAAAACATATACTTTAAACATCTTTTTTCACTTTGGGGCTTATGCGTACATCTGTGTAAATGAATGCAATTGCCCATGAAAGCCAGAAGTGGTGTCAGATTCCTTAAGGTATATTACAGGCATTTTACAAGCATTTGTGGGCTACCCAACATGGTTGCTACCCTTAACCACTAAGCCATTTCTCTAACCCCTCTCTACACATTTTC
This sequence comes from Montemys delectorum, assembly GCA_019843815.1. Taxonomy (NCBI): domain Eukaryota; kingdom Metazoa; phylum Chordata; class Mammalia; order Rodentia; family Muridae; genus Montemys; species Montemys delectorum. The sequence continues at coordinate 1,566 of JADRCD010231337.1, forward strand.
TATATGGATATGTTATTAATTTTGATAGCATTTAGAGTGTGTCATCCATAAACAATGATGACCATTTTAAAACGTGAGTATTCACTGAAAACAAACAGGAAACTTAATGTGCAATGGAACCAGGTATGGTGACTTACACGTGTAATCCTATCACTACCAAGAGACAGAGGCAGGTGGATTTCCAGAAAGCCCAAGGCCATTGTGACCTACATAGCAAATTCCAAGCCAGTCAGGTCTGTATAGTGAGATCCTGTCTCAAGCCAAAACAAGACAAAAATGTGCAATGGAATTAGCTTCCTTCTAAATTTTTAAAAAGTACTTATGCAAATAGAAAAGTTGAAGAATTACTGCTCTAAAACAGAAAGCAAGCAATGAATGAATGACCTTTTCAAGGTCAAAAATACTTGGAGAATTTTTAAAATTAGCAATGCAGGGACAGACTAGGCATGAACTTAGCATTTGCTTGCTTCTTCTGGCACCTAGAGGGAAAGTCAAGTATTGACAGGTTTAAACATTTCGGACATTGAGATTCAGGGTTCACATGAACAAAAACATGGAAACTACCCAGGCAGCCACTCTTTCTTCAGAAATTAGGATATAAGCCATCAACTTTTCCAGTTCAGGAAGAGGTATACACCTTAAGGAATATACTTCACCATAACTATTTTCAAGGATACAGTGTATGTTAGACACAATATGCAAGAACCTACATGGATGAAATTGTGAACATGAATCTTAGCAGCACCAATCAAGGGCCCAGTGGGTACAAAAAACATACCAGAAGACATTTCCAAAGTCAGGATAGGCTCCTAAGGCTAGGCTCAAAGCCACTTCCTAAAAGCCAAAGCAAGAGACCAAGCTTGATAGACTACTTTCTGGGGACAAAAGTATGGGTGCATCATGATCAGCCCAGGGCAGATAGCCGATTTCAAACCTAGAAAATGTAAGTGGACTGGAGGGTCTAAATGCCAGAGACTTGATTTTTATCCTGTGAGAAATGTAAGCTTCTAAGTCAGAGTGCAGAGCAACACCTGAGACAGATCTGAGAAGAACAGGTAGGGACAGTGTCTCCTAGTTAGCTTTAGCTGTCAGCTTATCACAGTCCATAGTTATGAGGGATTATCAATGGGGAAAATGCCCCGAGACTGGCCTGTAGGCACCTCTGAGGCATTTCCTCAATTGGTAACTGATGTAGGAGGGTGCAGTCCACTTTGGGCAATGCTACCATTAAGCAGCTTTCCTCAAGCCCCCTACCTATGCTTGAGTTCCTGCACTACTTCCTAAGATAAAATACTTCCCCCCCCCCCCCCCCCCACTGACTTTGGCAGTGTTATTCAGCATAGCAACAGAGAAATCAAACCAGAACACAGCACTGGTTTGAACAAATAGCCCATAGCTCCTATCCTGGAAACACTGCAAATGCCTATGTTGATGGTACTGAGAGTTAGGGCCTTTGGAAGGCAACTGAGGTCAAAAGGGTAGGCCCTCAGGACAGAATTAGAAGCTTTATGGGTGGAGAGATCGAAGCTGGTGTGCTCTTACATTTTCTTGCCACCATTTTCTCTACATCACTGTTGACACAGCAAGAAGGCCCTTACCAAATGTACTATGTAGGCATTGGCCTTTCCAGCCTTTAAAACATGGAGAAGCCAGCCTGTTTTCTATGAAGGCCCAGTGTGTGGTACACTGTGTCAATATCCTAAGAGGGACTAAGATAGTGAGACAAAGGTCAATTAAACTTAGTCATGGTTGAGGATGTGCTATACTAAGGATGCATACTAGAGCAGGCGATAAAGACAAGTCTTGACAGTATTTCAGGACCAAAGTGATGTGGTCTCACTGTCAAAGATAAATCAATGAAGAAAATAAACCCAAGTTCAGAGTAGTGATTAAGCAAGCAAGAACAGCCCTCAGCTCTGGACAGCAACATTGCATAGCAAGCTTAAAAGACTTATTTTGTTCTCTTGATCAATCAGGAAAGGACTTGTATTGAAATTGTCATTAATCATATTGCATGAGGGACAAAAGAGTGGAGCAGACTGAAGGAAAGGCCATCCAGAGACTGCCCCACATAGGAATCTATCCCATCTGCAGACACCAAACCCAGACACTATTGCTGATGCCAAGAAGCCCTTGCTGACAGAAACATGGTATATCTGCCCTTGAGAGGCTCTGCCAGAGCCTGACCAATACAGATGTGGATGCTTGCAGCCAACCCCAATGGAGGAGTTACGGGAAGGACTGAAGGAGCTGAAGGGGTTTGTATCCCCATAGCACAACAACAATACCAACTAACCAGACACCCCAGAGCTCCCAGGGTCTAAACCACCAACCAAAGACTAAACATGGAAGGACCATGGCTCCAGCCGCATATGAAGCAGAGGATGGCCTTATCGGACATCAATGAGAGGGGAGGCCCTTGGTGCTGTAGAGGCTAGATGTACCATCATAGGGCTGTGGGGCAGGAGTGGGTGGGTGAGCATCCACCTATGTAGACACAGGGGGAAGGGAATGGGGTGGAGGGTTTGCAGAGGAGAAAGCAGGAAGGGGGGGTAACATCTGAAATGTAAATAAATAAAATATAAAATAAAAACATAAAAATACAGCAGCTAATCTGTAACTCTAGTTCCAGTCAATCTAATGGGTCCTTCTGGCATCTGAGGGCACTCTAAAAGAATCTTTTCCCACAGCATTTACCTGGGTGTTTATAAGATGAAGTATCTAGAGATGACTTCAAGTATAAGAAAAGTGCAGGCTCTACAGCACTGACAGCAGGGCTGTGGAGTCATGGCAAGGAGGGATCCACAGGGATGATGGTCCCCTATCCCCCAGTCTCAAGCCTGCCTTAGTAAACAGGATACTAACATTCCTCTCAAGAATATTGGGGTCACTTTTTTTTTAAACAAAAATCCTTTTCCTCACACATGTATTTCTGTTTCCCCAAAGACTCTGAGCTTGTTACATTTTCAGCTAAACTACTCCAACAGTTCTCAATGTAACTGTTACTATACTGTAGCATTCTGATCTAGGTGTCTCATACTGTCGGAGTTTTTTGTTGTTTTTTAAATCCACGGAGTTTAATGACTCTTAATCAGGAAGAGGTCAACAACTTTCTATAGAGGACTGGGCAGATGGCAGGCAAGATTTCTAGAGTGAACATCACCTCTGCTGCTGTAGCACAAACACAGAGCACAGGCAAATAATTGCAAATAGGAGCTTTTCCACAAAGCTTTATTTACAACATTGAAATTTTACTTCATAAAATTCCCATGCTATAATTCACATCACAGGCATGGTAGGTAGCACTTACCTGTTATTCCAGTACTGAAGAATTTGAAACCAGATTAGACTACACACACTGTCAAAAACATCCATCCATCCATTCAGAAGCACTCGGTTTTAACTTGCCACTTGGCCATCAGATTTGGCTGGTGGTTACAGTGTGCGGATTGATGCTGTGTGGGGGCAGCGCTAAGGACAAGAAGATACTTAGCTGGACCACTCATTTACCAACACTGGAATCAATTATACATGGAAAGCATCTCAACACGCCCTGCTGGAATAAAGGAGGAGTCCACAGCCCATCACTAAGGAAGTCAGTCTTCTACAGCAGCTCCGGAAGTCTTCCTTGAGATAGGACACACCCCTCACAAAGGACCTGGGCCAGCTCACTTGAGTTGGGCGACTTGTCTGGTGCTCCTTCTTGTACTGGTCACTTGTGATCCCTCCTTCCCCAGAAATCTTACTCTTCCCCCTCTTCCTCTCTAAATCATCCTTTGCAATAATACTTGTAATATCCAGAAAGATGAACTAAATGTTCTTTCACCTCTCAAGAAATCGCCATTTAAATAAATGACTCTTCAGCAACAGTACCAGTTTAGCATGACTTTTATGGTCCTCCATGCTAACCCAGCTGAGCAAACCTATCCCTACAGTAGGACAAGCCCTTCTCTAAAGGCTAAAAGAAGGGCGGAGGGGAGGTAGAAGAAAAAGAAAAAAAAAAAGCAGAAAAAATGTCCTTGAGGCTGGAGAGATGGCCCCAGGATTGAGGGCTGACCGCCTTTGCAGGGGCATGGGCTCAAGTTCACAGCACCCACATTAGGTGCTCACAACCACATGTAACTCCAGTTCCAAGGCATCTGACACCCTCAGGCTTCCACAAGAATGTAAGGGCACATGGTGCACATAAACTCTCCCAGGCACGCACACACACACACAAAAAAACAATGTTGAAAAAAAGAAAAACTCTTCTCCCTTCTTTTGCTTGATCCAGTCAGAGGGGGAAGTGGAAAGACATATTTTCAGAGTCAATGTCAGTACTTAATACAAAAATCAGACAAGGGCTGGAGAGATGGCTCAGTGGTTAAGGGCACTGTCTACTCTTCCAGAGGTCCTGAGTTCAATTCCCAGCAACCACATGGTGGCTCACAACCATCTGTAATGGGATCGGATGCCCTCTTTTGGTGTGTCTGAAGACAGCAACAGTGTACTCATGTACACAAAAAAATAAATAAATCTAAAAAAAAAAGTTTTAAAAAATAAAAGACAAAATATAGCTGAGAATATATACCAGTTTGTGTGAACTTGCAAATAATACAGGAAAAAAAAAAAGTCTCAATGTCCAAGCAAGTAAGAGGGAAACAAGGAGATGACCATGGCTGAGAAAACAAACTTTAAGTAACTATTACCAAATACTAGTATCAGTGTGATACATTAGAGCAGTAACAAAGTATCTTTATACAGTGCAGTCTGTAGCATTTTCCTTTCAAGAATTAGGATTCTATAATTATAGACAGGTTATCTCAGCAGAAACCCAAAGCAATCAGAGGAGTTTGACAGACTCAAAAAGTGAGTAAAAATGGCAAAATACTTAGTAGAGAGAAAAGCATTCTAAAAGCTTGCACTGTTGAAGGTCTTTAAAAAAGGGGGGGGGGGTAAGCATTTGACTAGGAAATTTGAACAGCTTGACTTATTTTTTTTGGGGGGAGGGGAGACAGCCCTGGCTGTCCTAGAACTCACTCTATAAACCAGGCTGGTCTGTCTCTGCCTCCCAATTACTGGGATTAAAGGCATGTGCCACCACTGCCCGGCTAAACAGCATGATTTAAAAAAAAAAAAAAGGCATTAGTATTTCCTGCTATTCTCTAACTTTCCAATGGTAGTTTCTCTATTTAGTAGCAACTACACAATCAGATGACAAGCAATTATTTTTCTTGGGCAAGAACCTGTCCCTATGTCACCATGGCTTATGTGGGAAAATGAAGAGTAAGCCCAGCGGGCCTGCTGGCATGTGTCCCTCATAAGGATGCACTATTTTCTGTCCCTTTGCTTCAAGACAGAGCTCACTGGGTAATGAAACTTGCAAGTTTGGGTAGCAGATTCTCATGCCACCAAGCACATCTCTGTCCTTTCTCCTATGCCCTGAGTTAGGAAACACGATGAGTCTACTTGATTATATTGGTCACAGAAGTAATACGATCACGATCATTAAGGAAAGTTTAAAAAACAAAACAACAAAATAGGCAATGTCAATGAAATGGGTCCATGAAAAGCGTGAGAGGGGTTTAATTACAAAAGTCCACACTTTCAGCCTCTAGACAGTTTTACATCATTAATCTCCAAAGCACATTTTGATTTTAGAAATCGAAATTATTTTCCAACATATACTGGTCACTCACTAAGACAAGCCAGATACTTTACTAACTGTGGCACAAAACATTTCACCTCATAGTACTGAATCCAAATGTTTACCATGAGCGTAAGTCATCTCAAAGCAGGGCAAAGACACATTCACAAAGGAGAGGGAAGCCAGTGAGCAAGTCTTCATTGCTCCCATTGATTTGTAAGCTATAGCTCGCAAAAGTCCTCATTATACGGCTCAGATTAACTCTTGAGTACTGAAATTAAACGTCTGTGCTACCAGGCTGGCTTTTCTAACTTTCCATTAATCTCATCAGTAATTAGATTTTAAAAAATTTTATTTATTATATATACAGTATTCTGCCTACATGCCAGAAAAGTCTCATTGTAGGGGGTTGTGAGCCACTATGTGGTTGCTGGGAATTGAACTCAGGACCTCTGAAAGAGCAGCCAGCACTCTTAACTTCTGAGCCATCTCTCCAGCCCAGTGTTTTAAATTTAGTTATTTTATTGTTATGAATGTTTTGCCTGTTGGATTCTCCAGCAAGTGCTTTTAACCACTGAGCCATCTAGTAACTAGATTTTTAACTAAATCCTATTACAAGGTTTCCAGCTATAATATGAAACTGGTCTCAATACTTTATTATATTATATTACTTGTTTTGGACACATATGCATGTGTATATATGGGTGCAATTCCAACAGTGTGCATGTTGAGGATTGGGGGACATCCTTGAGTTGATTCTTTCAGTCTATCATGTGTGTTCTGGGGATCATGTGTGTTTAGGGATGTCAAAGTAGGCACCTTTAGAAACAACTACCTGGCTTGAATATAAAGATATAAGCAGATATGCAGAAACTGTTCCAAGAAGAAACACCTGAATTTGCTGCTCAGCAAGCACTTTGCTGAGTGAATCAGAGTGAGTGACACAAGGGGTACAGCTGCTGTCCAGAGTGAGTGCAACAGGGGACAGCTGCTGTCACCTTTACCGTCTCAGATCTTGGTTTCTTTCCAGCTCCTGCTGGCTGAGCAACTTATTCATGTGCTACGTAGCAAGGCCCACTATGGTTGTGTCTACACCAACTTGCAGGCTTTTTCCCCCCTTGTCATTATTCCCTAGATGATACGACCATTTCTTTACAGTTTATTAAGTTTAAGCTTCCTAGAGATCATTAAAATATATGGGAGAAGGTATAGGCTATATATAAGCATTATGCCATTTGAACTACAGAACCTGAACACTTGTAGAATCTGGTACCTACACATAGCATTCCTGGAACAAACCCCTCACCTCATCTACAAACTCAGAAAATTAAAAGGGCCACATTTTACTTAAAACTCAATGGGCAAACACTACCTTTCAATCCTTTCCACACTTTTAAAACAATGTATTCAATTTAATGGTAGTAATGTAGAAATTCATTTTTAAATGTCAATATCAATTAAGCCATGACATTCAAAGAATGAAGCAATAAAACTTCCATCTTAAAAGCAAAGGAACACATCTTGGACACTTTACATTATAAAATTCAGTTCTAAGCAGGGACTGGTTACTGTAACAAATACTGCTCATATCAAAAGTGCTGGTGACAGAGAATTTGTTGTGTCCTCCCACAGAATGTCTGCATACATACCCAACTATCTGTAATTGTAGTAAGATCTTAAATGTTTAAGGTGCTTGAAGGTTGCACTAGCTCAGATTCATTCACCTGCTATCTTGGTAGCACTGATCAGACAAAAATACAGTTACTTTCTACTATGTGGCATCTGTGGAGCTGGAGCGCCCTCTATTGGTAACGATGAGGACACACTCATTAGCTGTCCTCCAAGTATCTTTTCATTGATTCGAAGTTCACATCCATCCTGAAGCATCCGAACTGCTATTCTAGCAATGTTCTTAGAGTCATCAAGACCACTATGAGGCCGCCCGTCGTAATCCATTCCTAATTTTTCAAGCATTATTGTTAGTTTGGTCTGGCTTCTGGGAACCTGGAAAATAAAGAACCAAGTAAGAACTCTGAACAATTCAGCTAAAAATAAGAAAAGCAATTTTGCTAAAGCACAACATAAAAACTTCAAGATAGCAATTATGAATATGTTCAAGGACCTTAACAAGGATATGAATAAATGCCTGAACAAAGACCAGGAAAACACAAACAGTTAGTGAAATAATAAAAACAACTCAAGATAATAAAAAGAGAATCTAGAAGAGAAATAGAATTACTAAAGAACTAAAGATGTGGTGGAACACATCTTTAATCCCAGCACTCTGGAGGCAGATCTATCTCTGTGAGTTTGAGGTCAGCCTGGTCCACACAGTGAGTTCTTGTGATCCTGACTCTAAAAGATCAAAAGGGGGAAACTTTTTTTTTTTTTTTTATTTTCTGAAACAGGGTTTCTCTGTGTAGCCCTGGCTGCCCTAGAACTCAACTCTGTACACCAGGCTGGCCTCGAACTCAGAAATCCGCCTGCCTCTGCCTCCCAAGTGCTGGGATTAAAGGTGTGCGCTGGCGGGGGGTGGGGGGTGGAGGAGAAACTTTTTAAAAGAAAAGCTCAGTAAGTCAAAATAAAAACAAAATGGCAGAGAAACTTTCACATCACAAAGACACAGTAGAAAAAAAGATCACAGAAAATAATAAATCTTAGAAAAAGAAAAAACAAGGAACCCCAGACACAAAACATCCAGGAAATCTGAGATGGGAGACTGTGAAAGACCAAACCTACAAATAGGTACAAAAAAAGGAGAAGAAATCTAGGTCAAAAGCACAGAAGATATTTTTAACAAAATCATAAAAGAAAATTTCCTAATTGTAGAGATTCCCAGCAAGGTTCAAGGGGCATTCAGAACACCAAATACACAGGACCAGAAAAGAAACTCCCCATAGCACGTCAATAACCACAGCACTTAAAATAAAGGATATTAAAAACTGCAGGGGAACAAGACCAACTCACATATAAAGGCAGACCACTAGCATAACATCTGACTTCTCAATGGAGACTCTGAAAGCCAGAGGGCTTGGACTGATGCACAAGCATTGAAATACCACTGGCACCAGCGCAGACTACCACATCCAGCTAATTGTAATCTCCCTTGATTATAATCAGAGGAGAAAGGAACACATTTCACAGACACCAGTACATAGGTGTGGGTGGTATACCCTTGGGCTAGAGAGCGGGGATGTCGAGCTTCCAGTCCTAACTGAGGTATTGACCTATGGGGAATGGATTAAAAATGGGTGGTTCTGAGAAGGTGTACCCACACTGTGGAAAAGGGAGGCAAGTTAAGACTGAATCACTTCTCAGTGGTCTGGGCAGACAAGAAGTCAAGCTGCTGGCTTCTCTTACAGAACAAAGGCGTTACCCAGGGAAGAGGAATACTTCACTGCTTTTTCTGCTCGCTCAGCCATCATCAGAGAAGCTTCTTACAGCAGATGGGACTAACAAAGACACACACCTAGACAATCTGCAGAGGGAGACGTGGAGCACTCAGTCCTAAATGGCACGTTTCCACCCCATGCCCTCTCCGCCCGTGAGCACTCAGTCCTAAATGGCATGCTTGCACCCTACCCCCCCTCTACCAGAGGGGTTCAGGGATCTATGCAGGAGAGACGAAGAATCAGAAGTGACAGATGATTCCAAGGAAACGGTGTCTCAGATACAAGGACTGAGACACATGTGAACTCAAAGGCTGTAGCAGCATGCACAGGGCCTGTGAAAGGTTCAAGTGAGATGGGGTCCCAGTGCTGAGGGTAAAGTGGACACAGGTTCCCACCCCTAACCTAAAAATTCTCTGTAACTGATCCCCACTGACAACCAAAAATTTCTTCCAATGGCATCTCACTGAGTATATTAACCACACTCCAGGAGTAATTGGCCAACACAAGAAAAGTTCAATAGTATTTTTGTACCTTTTCTCTCACTTTGCTTGGGGTGTTTTTGGTGTTATTAGTTGTTTGCTTGTATGTATACTCTGGTTTCCATTTTTGTGAGTTTATGGGTAGGGTTGTGTGTATGTGCATATGTTTTAAAGAGTAAGGACACAGAATTGGGTGGGTGGGGAAGATCAGGGAGGAGTTGAGAAAGGGGAAGATGTGGACCAGAATATATTTATGAAAAATTTTTTAATTAAAAAATGGGAATTGATTTAAAAATTATAAAATTAGACTTTATTAGTAGTGTTCAACTTTCTAGAGTTGGGGGATTGAAGTGGAAACGTCTGGTTTCTTTGGAAAGTCAGTAATGTCAAATGATGCTTTGCTGGGGCACACAGGATGTTTTGCTATAGCAGACACATAAAAGGACATCTGATTTTAGAAGGAATATATGTATTTAGAAAGTGGGAGCTAGAGCATTGGTTTGTCTTGCTCCGCCTTGCTAGCCTTCATTGACTACAGGTATGTACTGGTTCATCTTACATTGCACTGCTGAGCTTCACTTGTGGTAACTTTAGAGAAAACTTGCTGATGAACATCTTGTGAGGTTCCTGCAGCTTCTTGCCACGCCGAGGACTCAGGCTGGTTGGTGAGCTTTGTGGTTTCTTCTGGATTGAACTGCCCTTGCTGGTTCACGTGTGGTTTCTGCCAAGTGGACTGGACTGTAGCTGCTCACTTGTGCTTGGTGTTTGCTAGTGGACTGGACTAAAAACAACAAAGACTGGAATCGTCCCAAAGAGCTATTTCTAAATATTTCTAAAGGTCCATTTCCCTTGTATCCTAATAACCTTTCTTTCCTACTACTTCTGGTAGATGGTGGGCTAGAGGGGAGGTTGAATCCTAATTAAAGTAGGCTGTGATAAATCTATACCTATAGTAGAGAGTACTTTAAAACCTAGTGAACTGTTTCATACTTAAATTTATATATCAGGGTATATGTGTATGTTTAAATATGAGGAAATTCTATCTCTTTCTAGACAATACTAATTTATACAATCTTCCCAAACCAACTAATTATACAGAAGAAATAAAACACAGTACATCAATCAGGAGAGCTATCTTATCCTTTACTGCAAAAAACAGCATTTTAATGGAGATACAGGCCCATAAAAGACACATTTATAGAATCTTATAAAAGTTAGCCTATGGGCTGGAGAGATGGCTCAGGGGTAAGAGCACTGAGTGCTCTTCCGAAGGTCCTGAGTTCAAATCCCAGCAACCACATGGTGACTCACAACCACTGGTAATGAGATCTGATGCCCTCTTCTGGAGTATCTGAAGAGAGCTACAGTGTACTTACATATAATAATAAATAAATCTTTAAAAAAAAAGCCTACATTTGAGCATATACAAGAGAAGAAACTGGGAGAATGGGGGGAGGGAGGGGATGCCCCTAGTCATGATTGTGCCTGTACCCCCCCCCCCTTTTTTTGTTTTTTTTCGAGACAAGGTTTCTCTGTGTAGCCCTGGCTGTCCTGGAACTCACTCTATAGACTAGGCTGGCCCCAAACTCAAAAATCCGCCTGCCTCTGCCTCCCAACTGCTGGGATTAAAGGCATGTGCCACCACTGACTGCCTGGCTGTGTCTGTGTTTTTATTCCAATTATTTCAGTCTACGTTTAGAAATATCAAACCCTATTTTAGTTTAAGCCAGTTGATTAATAGATTTATAATGTCTGCCTTGTAAGTTTTTAACTTTATGAAGAGGAAACAAAGAAATTAGCACATTTTAACTGGCCATTTCTGACAACACTCTTGAGAAAAGCTGGGTTGAAGAAACAGGGCAGGAGCTGCTGTCAGTTTTCTGATTCAAAATAGTGAAGAAAAGCAAGTGAGCATAAACAAGACTCAGCGTGTGTCTAAGGCTGGAGCTGAGTCACTGCTCAGATTTTCCCTTTCAGATAGGTTTTGAATTTTCTGTAACTTTTTTTAAAAGTTATTTTTATTAATTCCCAAAATGTGTGACAAGAAAACCTCACAAAAACTGAAAAGTTATAAAATATAATCAAAGGACTAACAAGACATAACCAAACCATGTTAAACTAATAGCAAAAAGCTGGGACCTAACTTAAGAGGAAACAGGATGGACAACACGTAGGCGTCTGGCAAGCACAGACGGTAGCAAGGATCTGGATCTCCCCTGAAGGAGGCAGCACAGTGCAAGGAGCCTCTGGAAACTCACAATGGCAATGAGGCACACACCTGTGACCATCAGCTCCACTCCCAGGTTTACACCCCTACGTGAGTACACAAAGGCACCAGAGGCTGTGTAAGGACGTTTACAGCAGCACTGCTGAGAAAAACCCTAAACTAGAAAAACAAAAAACAAAACAAGAAAACGCTTCCCCTGCCCTGCCAAATTAATTTTCAATTAAGTTTTTTTTTTTTTTTAAAGTACCTTTTAAAACTCAAACTACAGCCGGGTGGTGGTGGCGCACACCTTTAATCCCAGCACTTGGAGGCAGAGGCAGGCAGACTTCTGAGTTCGAGGCCAACCTGGTCTACAGAGTGAGTTCCAGGACAGCCAGGGCTACACAGAGAAACTATCTCGGAAAAAACAAACAAACAAACAAAATTAAAAAAAAAAAAATCAAACCACATTAGGATATACTTTATCAAAAGACGTCGTAAAAGGAGAAAGATAATGACAGAGAATTAGAGACATGACAGAAAGCAAAGCAAACATGGGATTTTTAGAAGATGGAAGAACAAACAAGTTAAAATTACAAGAGTAACAGCTCCAAGACAGTAATCCTGAAAGCCAGCCACAAACTGTTTTGAGTACTGAGAAGGGTCACAGTTTGACTGGTGAGTAACAGAGATTTCCAGCCAGCCACTGGTGGTGGTGGCACAAACCTACAACCTCAGCACTCTGCAGGAGCAACATACTGAGCCCCTGCTTCCATTATACAAAAGAGCAGGAGAAGGAGGTTTCCTGAGTAGTCTCCAAAGTCACAGGCCACAGCACTGAGCAATGACTTAATCATAAACATGCAGGGTGGAAGGAGGCTTACTAGAGCTCAACCAGCCCTCACTATAGGAATTCAACAGTTATCACAAGGAAACGTCAAATACAGCACAAACCTAAGCATGGAACTGAAAAAGTGCAAAGGTAAATATGTGAAGAGACACATTTTATTTTATTTTATTTTATTTTATTTTATTTTATATTTTATTGGTTTTTCAAGACAAGGTTTCTCTGTTTAGCCCTGGCTGTCCTGTAACTCACTCTGTAGACCAGGCTGCCCTTGAACTCAGAAATCTGCCTGCCTCTGCCTCTCAAGTGCTGGGATTAAAGGCGTGCACCACCACTGCCCAGCAAGATACCCTTTTAAAGGTGAGAGAATTTGTGTGAGAATAAGAAACAGTTCTGATGAGGACCATGACTGGAAATGTACATTTCTCTACATTTTTAAATATTAGTTTAAAATTTATACTACTTATACATGCTAACTTTGATCAAAATAAAGTAAAATTAAAAAGTAGTGGAGCCAACTTAGGCATATAGTGCTTACCCAGCAAACATAAGACACTAGGTTCAAGATCTAGTACCACACAAAAGCAAAAATAAAATAAAATCCAATAGCATTTGTTCCAGAAGCAATCCACTTATGAATCTGTCTCTTAATGAGTAATGCATTAAATGAGAAGCAAAAAGGCCAGTAGAGGAGCTATAGTTCTAATCTGAACACAACTGAGATTCTAAAAAGTAACAATTAGATAACTTTGTTTTTCCTGTGGGGGGGAACTTTAAAAAAATTACATGGGATGGAGAAATAGCTCAGCTTCTTAGAGCTGCTTTCGTTGCTCTTGTAGAGACCACCCAGGTTGGGTTCCCAGGACCCATATGGTGTTTCCCAATTATCTTTACCTCAAGCTACAGAGGACCTGACACCATCTTCTCCTCCATGGGCATCAGGTATGCTTATGGCCATATACATACACACAGGCAAACACTCACACACATAAACTTAAAAACCTAAAAAAATTAATACTCATACACAATCACAACTGAATATATATGTAAAGTAGAACAAACATGGTTAAGAACATAACTAATAAAAAAGGAATTTTTACCTTATAAAAGTTCCCATATGACTTTCGAATATTGATCCACTTTTTAGCAAAAGAAGGGTATTTGAGTCTGCTTAGTTGGCATTGGATGTTTAAGAACTTACTCATATCCCAGGAACTTGTAAAAAGAGAAAAAAGTGTATAAAGAAAACAATATACTATTACTACAAAGAATATTTTAAACGGTTGTATTTGTGTTTTACTTACATTAACTTTTGCATACTCACAGAAAATACTAAGCTTAGAAAAGTAAGCTTAGAAAATACTATTAAGCTTTTAAAAGAGCAAAAATACAGTATTCTCTTCACAACCATTCTTACTAAGCTCATCTTGATAGCTTTTGTGGTTCTGATTCTTGGCCAAACTTCTACCTTTCTGAGTTCTTCTGTGTAACTGGTAGGCTCACATGTTATAACAAATTTATCATTTTAGTTAAGTTCTTTACTAACTCAAAGACAAATTTTAAGTGTTAAATACAACCTGGCCTGCTATTTATCTCCACTGATTACTGGCTGATGTCAGTGCTACAAGGCACAGTACACACTCCTTAATCCTGGCACTTCGAAGGCTGCAGCACACAGACCAGTCAGAGCTACGCTACATAGTGAGATCTTGTCTCCAAAGGCCAACCAGGTTTAGTGTACCACGTGGAAGCTTGAGTTCACTCGAATGTGGCCTTTCTTAGGCAAAGTCAAAACAGCAGCAATTAGAACCTTCAGCGGGAAATTTTACAATTCCTCAGCTCAGTCACTACAAAATCAAATATATATATATAGATATATATATATATCTATATATATACACACACATACATATATATATGCATATGTATATATACCTATAAAATGCCCTAGGATCTTACTGCTTCTGTGTACTTTTAACAGTCTAAGCCTAAATTATTTCTGGAGGCATCAACTACTATTTTTGCTACTGTTCTAATGAAAACAAAAACCAAAACATCATAGCAATTTTGAATGATCCATCCCAGAATTTATGATTTTAAAAAATTGCCTCCAGTTTGTAATATGATAGAAAGGAGGGTCAATGTTAGCAGGAACACTGTTCATATTTAAAATCAGTTAAATTTCTAAAGAGCCCTGCTGACATTCAGATTTCTAAAAGCAATGATAATGTGGTAAGTTCCATGTGCACCTCCTGTCATACGTGAAGAGCACCC
>JADRCD010231338.1:0-11635 GCA_019843815.1 Montemys delectorum
AGCATCTGTTTGGGTATCATCCCTGTCCCCCTTCACATGGTGAAACTGGAAGCAGAGAGAAACTACAATCAAGGCAAGCTCACACAGACAGTACACCCCCAGAAGAGATCCAGGGCTCCAGGAAGGAGAGATGTGTTGCTCTGCCATCACACCCCATGAGCAATTGGATGCCAGGAGCTCACATTTTCAAACCTAAGCAGAGAGAGCAACCAAGATGTGACTGCAGCTTTTGACTAAGGCAGACCCTCATGATGAACAACGTCCAGGAAATCCATAACTCCTAACCTCCCCATCCCCAAATAGCTTCACCGACTGAGACCAAGTGTTCAAATGCCTTAGATTGTGGGGCATCTCCTGATGCAAACCCCCACACTGGCATTTGCTTCACAGAAAAGGGGAACTCAGAAAGAAGGCTAAATAGTCCCCATGGGACCACCATTGGTCCCCTGCACGTGCTGGCTAGCTGTCTTAGGCGGAAGCATGTCACCACATGACCAGCCTCTCACAAGGCAGACTTAGTGTTCTGGGCTTGACTCCGACCTTGAGAAGATCAGCTAACTTCCAACTTCAGTTTCTTCAGATCATTGTTCTCTGGCGTGAACAGAGAGCATAGTGATGTTTAATGTGTTTTTAAGCCCTTAGGTACTGTGTCATTATCACCATTACAGAAAAAAATAACCATTCGTTCGATAGGGAAAAGAACGAAAAAATCAGGTTCTGGGTGTCTGTGGAGAAAATACAAAAAACTTGATCCTTATTGCAGAGGGAGACACAAAGACAGTCGGTGGGCCCCCCTGCTGCTTCAATGACAACCACTAATGTGTCTGTAACTTTGAGAATGGTCTTATGAGCTCACTGTGCTTGCTGAGGCCTTATGGCAGCCAAACAGCCCGTGGGAGTCATTTCTAAGAATCCAAGTTAATAAACTGTAAACTAACTTCTCAAAGATTAAGAAAATTAAAAAACAATAGCAAAAACCAGAGCTACAACTTTCAACACTCAGAGGCAGCTGCCAAGCAGCTGACCTGTGGCCATCAGACTCCCCCCCAGCTTTGGCATGGCAGATGGATGAGAACCTAGAACCAGACAACTTTCCTTAGGATTGACCCCCTCATGGTTTGTTTTTCTTTTGCCAAATTTAATCACTGAAGCTGCAAACGTGTTTCACCAGTTTCTTATGATCACACACAGAAGAATAAAATTTTATCTGCAGGGAGAGCAAGAAATTGAGGCTGCCTTTAGACTTCCTGCCCCATCTGCCCTTCCCTGGCCACTTTTGCACCTAGTGTGATGGAGAGACGGATGGGGTAGCTTTGCCTCAGGGGCCTGCTCATGGGATGAAGAGGAAGTGAACATCGTAGGGGAAGGGGAGCACTAACAACCATGAATGGAGCAAATTCAACAGCCATGCCATGGGGAGGCAAGACGAAAGGCCACAGCTGCAGGGGACACATGTCAACTTTTATCCATGTCATCAAGTACTCAGACAAAGCTCACCCACATTACAGTATTTGCTTTATAAACCCATTAGTCTAGGTGTTAACTCCATCCAAAAAAAAAAAAAAAAAAAAAAAAAAAACACCTGTCCAGAAATAGCTGGAATAATATTTGATCAAGCATCTGGGCACCTCCACCTAGCCAAGTTGGCACTCAAAATTAAATGTCATTAGGAGTTATTCACTATGGCATCAAAGTGACAAAGAGTAAACCACCCCTAAATCCAGACCCTAGACATCCTTATTCTTGATGGGAAATTAACTGAAATCATGCATGCTTGAATTCAGCTGTTGAGACCGAAGTGTCATTGTCCCAAGGAATGACAAAGAATGCGAGACCAAGGCCATAGAGAGGAAATGAAATAGACAGAGGGTCCTGGAATTCTTCAATGGTCCCAGTGAAAGTTAAAAACCTAATTCATGACCTTTTGCCATCCATGGGCTTCTGCCACCTTCAAGCATTACTGTGTATGGCTATGGACACACATGGCATAGGACGGACACCAGCTGCTCACTTGCTACCCAGCTCTGCATGGCTACCATTCTCACACAACACCAGCCAACAGCAACAGAGCTCTTGCTATGGGCCAGTCCTGTGTGGCTCACCCTGAGCGTGCTGCAGAGTCCACAACCAGTCACTAACCTCCTAGTAGAGAATTGCCACCGGTGCTCTGTAGGCAGAA
Source organism: Montemys delectorum (assembly GCA_019843815.1). Classification (NCBI taxonomy): domain Eukaryota; kingdom Metazoa; phylum Chordata; class Mammalia; order Rodentia; family Muridae; genus Montemys; species Montemys delectorum. The sequence goes on from JADRCD010231338.1 coordinate 2,180, forward strand.
AAGCTGAGTCCCAGTAAGGTAGGATAAACTTCTTGGAACACCCAGATTCCAAGCGGTAGAGCCAAGTTCAATCTCGCCCCTTCCAGGTCTGCTCTGTGGCCTCCACCTGTGACCCACAGGCTGTGCTATCTTTTTCTGTGATCTTTGTAGAGTACAAATTTTTTCTCTATCACTTTTAGACCTATATTTATTTAGAAGATAATATGCTCCAGGATTGAAGAAGTTTCTTTTTTTTTTTTTCAGGATTCATATTTTAAAATAAAGGCTCTGAACACCACCTCATCCCAAGCTTGGATTTATGTCTGGTCTGACTGTCCCCAGGACTTGTGCATCCCATGGTATCTATGGGTTCATCTATCTAACTGCCCTGCTGTGACTGGAAAATGTTAGGTCTGTAGCCACCCACTACCTCTGTCTTCCTGCCACTTGTACAACGATCCTGAGCCAAGCTTGGGGAGGAGGGTATGAGGTAGATTTCCCACTTAGGGATGAGTACCTTACAGTCTCTTATTCTCTGCCCCTTGACCAGCTGTGGGTCTCTATGAGGGGAGATTCCATCTTTTTACGTGTGTGGTCCCTGTAAGGCTCACCATACTCCAGTGCATGGCTACTCACCCAAGAGCATGTAGCTGTGTCTGGACTCAATAAGTTTTAAGAAATGAGGACACAAAGTTGAGTGGGTAGGGAATAAGAGGCTGGGGCTGGGAGGAATCGGGTGAGTCAGGTAGACATGGTCAAAATACGGTGTGTGAAATTCTTAAAGAATTAGTGATCTTCTTTAAAATTCTATCACATAATAAAAAGAGGAGGAGGAACTGTAATATACTGATGTTTTTAACTTTTCATTGATTCTTTGTAGGTGTCACATCATACACCTCAGTCCAAATCATCTCCCCATCCCCTCATATCCACCCTTGATTGTTGTATCCTCCCCCTGGAAAATACACACACACACACACACACACACACACACACACACACTAAAGCAGAGAAAACATCTCATCATGGAAGCTGTAGTGTGTCTCATAGTACACCCCTCTGTCCGCACATCTTTACTTGCAAATGTTCGTTGCAATGATTCATGGGTCTGCTTCCAGGTCTCTGGCTCCTTTGACACCATCAATATTAGATCCTCACCGGGACTCCTCCCCGTTATCCTGTTGTTGACCTGTGTCATAGAGATCCTGCAGCTTTGGGTCAGTAGGACTGGCCCTTTCACACATTCCAACCATTCACAGATAATATAGATTTTAGACTGGACCAACTCAGAGCCTGGGGTCGGGGCCTGGATAGTAGCTAAGCTGATCGAGCTGATTGGGTCTCTGGCTCACTCTTATCTGCACCACCAGGGAGAGCTCTCCACACTGTTTGGGCTAGGCCACCCAATGCTGTCATTAGCAAAAGGGAAGGTCAGCTGTTCTGCTCTCATGTCCTTAGTCAGGCTCACCAGCACCCATACATACTTCCAGAGCCAGCTCCACTATGCTGTTCAGTCAAAGCATGGGGCTCACTTTACCAAGTGCTGCAGCCTGAGACAGCCTGGGACAGCTCTCCCTGTGCTCACACTCAGTGCTGACTCATCCATGCCGTCACTAGCAAGGCCAGCTCTACTGTGTTGTCCAGGGAAGGTGCAGGGCCCACTCCTGAGTGCTACAGCCAATGAAGGACCAAAGATATCTCTCCGGCTCTCCTGCTCTTCTGCCCCTGGGGTGGGCTCTGCCGCCTACCTGTGGTGGTAAGGGGAAAAGGGAGAATCATCACGCATATCCACTCATGGCAGACGAGTAGAGTGGCCAAGCTTTCCCATGCTCTTGCCAGCTACCTGTACTTCCTCCAATAGGCCCAACTCTACTGTGCTGCCCAGGTGAGGCTCAGGGCCCAATCTCCTAAGTGCTGCATCTGGTGAGGGGTAGCACCAACTCACAACTCACCTGCTCTCATATCCCCAGAGTTATCTCTCTTGACTGCCACAGGTGGTGAGAAGTAAGGGGAAGAGGGCATTGTCTGTACCCACGCCACCTCATGTACTGCCTTGGTCTTGCTCTTCTCACAGGTAAGTATGACACGATAACTTACCCACTGGAGATCTATGAGTTCGTAGATCCTAGCTGGGCCTAGGTGAAAAAAAAAAAAAAAATCTGAAACACAAAATAGAGATGTAAAAATCAGCAATGAAAAGACAGGAGAAAGCCAAGCCCTAAGGTAATGTGACGGTTAGATGTAAATGCTTCCTGTCTGCACCCTAGGACCCCGTGAGGAGGAACAGTCAGCTCAGGAGTTATGGAGATGAGTTGTCCCATGGGTCATTCTGTAGGGGATGGTATTCTGAAGACCCACATTGAGCGTGTTTGGCCCGTGTCCTGAGTTGGGTCCCATATCACGGAAGACTAGAGACAGCTACCTGAATAATAAGTACCCAGCAAACAAGAAACAAGAGCAAGTTCTCTCTCTGCTTTTGACTGGATGTGATGTGACTAGCCGTTTCAGTCCCTGCCTTGAATTCTTTGCAATGGTGGATTACACCCTGGAAGCATACGCCAAACTCTTCCCCTAAGTTGGGTTTTTTTTGCAGGATAGTTTATCACAGCAACAGAAATGAAGTTAGGACAAGCAATAAAATCAGAATCCCAATATGAGGAATAGTCAATACCCTCCTTCTCTTCCCTCTGATGTGCTCCTGTCATGGCCTCCATAGGCCATGAGTTCATGGGAAGCAGATCTTTGAACATCTCACCCCTCACCACGGTCATCTAGATTAGATGAAATAACTCTTCCGCCTTGAAAGATCTCCTGTGTGTATGTCAGCGCCTACAAGTCCAGAGCCTTCACAATCTTTACTAACTAGTACTCGGCAAAGATTCCTCCTGCAGCCTGAGACTGAGCAAGCTCTCTCTTAGCCTATGCCCATGTCACAACCTAATCATCCCTGCTACTCTGCGATCCCCTCGCAGAGTGCCCACTTGCTTAAAACGCACTGGCTATAATGTTTATTACCCAACGAGGACAGCATTGTTATTGATAACAGCAATAAGGATGCCATCAAACATGAATGTTCACATTCAGCAAGGGCCCGTCGACTGATTGTTTATGTAAATGCAAGCGTTCGCTCATCATCACGCCCATTTTGCGAAGAAACAATCAGCCGGGCGGCCTGTTTCTGTCTGTAATATGTTTTTAATATTCATTTCACTGGAAAAACAATCTGCAACAAAAGAAAAATACATGAACAAGTGTACAGCTAAATCAAAATGTATAGGGAACACGGGGCCAGAAGATCAGTGGCTGTCCCTGCGCCCTGGGAAAGTCAGAGGAGCCTGCAATGTTGGTGGCACTCTACTGCTGTGTCTTCCACTCAGAGTTCAGTGGGCAAGTCCATTGCCCAGCCTGGCCCTAACCTTTCCTCCATCTGCTCTCAGACATCATGAGGACCACAGAAGAACATATTTACATGTGTGTCCTGTCCTGTGTAACTCCAGCAAGTGAGAAACTAGATTCACCCCAATTGCTCTTGTAGAGATGTTTGGTAAGCATCATCCAATGGTGGTGATTACGCAGCGTGGAAACGGACGCAGCCTTTATGCCCTTGAGCAGAGGGAAAGACTCACAGTCCTCAACACGTGTAATCAGTACTGAAGTCTCCGGTTTGTTTATAAAGAAAACGAAGCTTACTGAATTCCTCCCCGTAAAGACCAGACTGTGGATAATTTTTTTCTTTATAGGCAATGTAGTCTCTACTCCAATGCCTGTTTCTGCCCTTACGGTTATAGACATCCATCGGCAACACATCAAAAATATGGCTGCCTACCCCTAAAAGGAATTCTCACCTATGGAATGGGCTTGTACACAGTTTGCCAACCACTAGTCTAACCCGTTGTCATCGGAAGTGTGATCCACAGACCCTGAGCCATTGCATTCTTCTCAATAAAATCGTGCTTTGGATTAAAAACAGGGTCAGCTTCCCATATTTGTTTGTTAAGGAATAGCTCCCACATGCATTCTTCTTTCAAATATGTCAGCAAATTCTGTCTCAAAAGAAATATATATATATTATTTATAATATATATTATATTTATCCGATATGTATATATTTATACATATATATATATATATATATATCAATCAGAATTCTAAAATTTGGGAGACTTTGCTTTGCACCTGTCCCTCTATACCTGTCTAAAGAACTCTTGTTTTTGGATACTGCTCTCCTGGTATGTGTTGCTCAGCAGTACCCAGGATGTTGAAAACCAAAACCATTTTCATCCCTTGTTGCTGGCTTACGACTGGGAGCTAGACCTGGAGTTCAAAGGCCCACCCAGCTGGTTGAATATGAAGCTCACTGCTAATTGGTTTAGACACCTTCTCTTGACCGGTTGGAAGGCTTGCCCAGCTGCCATAACTGGATGGCCATTTTGAGAAGGAGAGAGAAGCTGCAGTCAGTCCTGGGCTTCACCTGCCAGCCGAGAGCTTGGTGGTCCTCGGGAGTTGATTTGCATTTTCTTAGTATCCTCAAATCTCTCTTCCTCAGTCAGGGAAGGAGCCAGTCCCACTACAGGGTCCTGCTCCTGGGGGCTTGCCTGATCACTTTCTGTTTTCTGTCTTTCAGGGGAAATGGGATGGAGAGGTAACATCTCAGGATGAGGACCAGGAGAAAGGAGGAGCCCTCCCCTCTCTCTTAAACTGCACTCTAATTTAACTGTGGGAAGAGAAATATAGCTACACTTTATTTCTGGACTCAGAATCATAGGGGCCATGCCCCCTGGAGGAAGGCAGACACAAGGCTCATCCCTGAGCTTGCTATCAGACCCACCAGACCTGGTCTGAACTTCAGCTCCACGTCACTCCTCATGGGAATTAAGCAACCTGCCTTGTCCCTCTTCTGCCCTCAGTCCCCCGGTGTGTCATAGGGGAGTGGGAGGCCGAAGTGGCACTTTATACAAGATTGTGTTAAGCAAAGAGTAGTTGGAGTGATATCATTATCACATCCATCAAGGGTAGCCTACACAAAGCACGTAGGCAAAATCTGGTTACCTGGGGCCTATGAAGTGCACTGCGTAGCTGGCGAAGGCACTGGAGAAGTGGTACCCTGTTGTTAAGTGTTGCCAGGGGAAAATGGGGGCGCTCTTAACCACCTCCTGCCCTGCTCTCTAAGACATCTGGAGAGATTGATGTGTAATGTCTCAAACACCATTAAGTGCATTTGCCAGGTCATTCCACTTTAAAGGGACAGCAATGACGCCCCCACAAGGACACACCTCACCCTGGAACTTGGCGACAATCTGAAGCTATGCAGAGCAAGCACTCTGTTGGGGCACAGCAGTCTGTGTCGCCAACAGAGAGGAAGAAGCCAGCCTTGATTCTAAAAGTTTGCACGGAGATTTCAAAGAAAGCATGTCTCTGCTTTCTTGAAAATGTATCCAATTGAATTTCCTTTCAAAGGAGAACTGAGTGATTCCTTCATTTCGGCTTCATAAATACCATCTCTGCACAGCGTATTACGCACATCATTTATTCAGCAGATACCATAATGTATTCTGGGCTGCTCTTAGGGAGAGAAATTTCAATATTAGATAAAAATAGTGAGATGGGAGCTGTAACTGTGTTTGTCTGCTACACAGAGTAAATAGGATTGTTAGTGATTGCTAAAGGCTTCGGGGAAAGATAGGGTAACAAAGATAGCTCGTGCCGGACGGGGAGCGAAGCAGTCACAGAATTCAAGGGAGCTCATCTGCTGCTACTGTGCACTTCTAAACAGGCCCAGAGATGAAGCCTTCCTTTCTTAGACCGGCTCGTGAGAATAGCTGAATGCTATCCTAATGAGAAATCTACCCAGATTTGGAAACAGGCTGGGATGTATGTCTTCTCTTCCCATCCCTCCATATCGCCCACAGTATGCATTCACAAACACACACTCATAATAACCTCCAATGTCACAAAGAATCAGAGGTCTTGACGATGCTCCCATGAACAAGCCAGCTGGCATGGCCGCTCCTCTCTCTGAACATGAGCCCTGCTTCTGCATCTCAAAGCTGGCCCATACAGAACAATTAACAGTATTTGGATCTTGGCTCGGAGTGTCCCATGGACTCTTCATCCTCATATCACCTGGGATGTAGGCAGCAGTCTCCTTCCACTGGATAGGGAATGTTGACATTTGGCAAGTGAAGAAAGAGATAAAGTGGGCACAGAGAATTTAAATGACATCCCAAGGTCACATCATAGAAGTGACTGACCCAACATTCCCCTTACATTCTAAAAAAGTGTGTGCTATCCAGACTGAGTATTGCATCACAATCTTTGGATAAAAGCTACCAGGATTAAAGTCTAATGACTGTCAGTGCCAGAGAGACAATTCAATCCGTAAAGAGCTTCCTATGCAAACACAAGGACCTGACTCCCATCCCCGGGACCCATAGCAACATATGCCTAAAATCCTAGTACCCGGAAGGTGGAGACAGGGGGATCCCCAGCCTCACTGTTGGACAGTCTGGCTGAGTTGCTGAGCTCCAGATCCAGGAGGAGACCCTGTTTCAAAAAAAAAAATTGAGAGGGATAATGATGCAGGAAGGCATCCAATGGTAACCTCCAGCCTCTGTACGCATGTGCACAGACATGGATGTGCACTATTAGGCACATAGGACACATACATGAACTTGAACACACACATACACACACACAAAGATGTAGATGGAAACAGAAAGACATAGGCAGAGACAGAGAGATGGAGACAAAGTGATACACGCAGGGAAAAATCTAACAACAGAGTCTGGATTAATGTCCTTAGTCTCCCCAAGCAGCCCCTTACTTTTTCTTCTCAGCCACAGACAAACACCTAGGTAGCTTCCATCACACATGTCACCATTCATCTCACCACGCACAGACAGCCCTGCCACTTCCACTCTACTTGGCCTTTGTGTGTGGGAACCCCCAGTGGAAGCCTGCACAGGAGGACTTAGACCCTGTGAAAGATCAGACAGCGCAGACTGGAACGTCTACCAGCTGCTGTTTGTGTCTCATTAGGAAGGAGATGGCTAGTTTCTGCTCCCACCAGTTCGAGGTTTCCTGATGTTATTCGCTCGGGTATTCTGACAGTTTCAGACCCAGGGAGCAGGGCTCACACCTACTCTCCTGAATGAAGGGAGTGAGGTTACCTGTGTAGAAAGACCTTCTATCCACTGACCCCCTGCCCCTTCAGCACGGGGCAGCTCCTCATGGAAGGAAGCAGCCCAGGGTCCACCCGTGGCTTCTTCCAGCTTCCGCCTCCTGGAGTCTCCTCCCAGTTCATGGAGAGGAGATTCCTTTTCTCTGAGAACCTGTTTAGCCCCCATTATTTCTGCAAAGCTGCTTTCCTAATTCTCATGGGCACAGTCCCCGGCAGATATTGTTTAAAGAAAATAATTTAAGCCAAACTACATCAGATTCAAAAGTTTGCATTCTTGCCAATATGCTCAGTTCCCATGCCCTGAGTGGAGAGGATGAAAATACACTTTAAGCTATATAAAATGTAAAATATACTTGAAGCTAAAGTTTCAGTCTCCTGTCTGTCAAAAATACCTCCAAAGCTGATAGGAGAAACCGAGTTATCCGTGCCTTACCAGCGACAGCAGGATACAAGACATAGGAGTGCACGTATGCACACCCACGGACAGAGACAGAGAGACAGAGACAGAAAGAGAGGGAGAGAGATGCCTATGGACCTTGTGTTGTCTTGGTTTCACACAGAGGGCACAATGTTGTGTTCACATTGGATATTTGGGATTAAATTCAAAGCCTTGCAAGCCCTGGGCAAGTGCTTGCCTCTAAGTCACACCAGCCCTTGACTGAGGCTCTTTTTAGTCATTTGCTTGCTTGCTACGACAGTTTGTTGTATCCTAGGCTGACCTCTAATTTGACATGTAGCGAGCTCCAAGAATGTCTTCTTCAACTTCTTCTGAAGTCTGAATTCAGAAGTCCCTACCTCATCCAGTTTGGACGATGATCCTGAGGATCAAACTCAGGGCTTTGTGTAACCTAAACAAGCACTCAGCTACATTCCCAGCCCACTAATGCTCTTTTGATTCCCAACCCACCAGGTGGCTCAGGCTTGGAAAGGCCTCACCAAATAGGACCTCAATATTCCTATCTCTCTGTGTCTTTAATCGTTCCTGTTAAATGAAACATTGAGCCCAGAATGGAGCAAAGACCTGGGCTCAGATCTACCTCTGGGCTGCTCCATGCGTCTGAAACGGTCTCTTGAACTGTGAGATCCAATGTCTTTCTGCATAGAAAGAAGAGTCTAAAAGTTTCTGATTTTAATTCCTCCTGTCTTCCCTCCTCCCTAGGTTGTCCTCAAGAGACTCAAAGGCTCCACAGAATCCCAGCCTACACAGCCAAGCCTGGATTCCTCTCTGAATCCCTCATGAGGATCTGGGGCCACAGCTTCAGGCCTAGGCAGAAGGATTCTAAGCATGTTTTAATGCATTAAATCCACTCTGCGTTCCACACTAGACTGTGTCTCCAAGTCACTCTGAACTTGGGTGAATTTCATGCTCCCAAGAAGAAATCTATGGTCCTTCTTAAGCAAGGGGAATGCTTGCTCTCTTCCCCTCCAGGGCCACACCCCTGCTACTAATCACCAGGGATAAACCAAGTCAGAAAATAGGAGGGGAGGCATGAGGCTCAGGGACAGTAGGGAGGGGACAAAGGAAGGAAGATAGGGACCAAGGAAGAAGGAAAGGAGCCAGGGACACAGAAGCAAACAGGCAGCGAGGGAAGGGAGGCCAGGAAAAAGACAGTAACAAATGGAGCTCCTGAGAGGCAGGCACAACAGGAAACCAGAAAGGCTCAGTTGGAGCCCCTGACTTGCCCTGTTTAGAATCCTCAGGTTTATAATTTCTGCTAAACTGGACTGGAACTCACCCTACGTTCTGGAGACAAGCTGCTCTATTCATCCCCTCTAGAGGGTGATTTTTGCTTTCAGCCTGGACAAGGTCTCTCTTACTCAACCTAACAATGAGAGAAAAGGGGAAACTGAAAACAGGGCAAGGAGAAGGTTCACCAACCACAGTCTAGGACCAGGACTATCGCAACCTGGTTGCTGGTCTCCAAACTTTGTCTTACCCAAAGGTGCTCAGATACAAAAGCACAGAGAATATTAAAACATTGGCGGGAAAGATGATCCACCTAAATCAGACAAGACAAGGGACATAAATGCCCCAGAAAAATCTTTTTTTCTCTTTCTTTCTTTCTCTCTTTCTTTCTTCCCTTCCTTCTTTCTTTCCTTCCTTCCTTCTTTCTTTCTTCCTTTCTTCCTTCCTTCCTTCCTTCCTTCCTTCCTTCCCCTCTCTCTCTCTCTCTCTTTCTCTCTCTCTCTCTCTCTCTCTAATTACCACAGATCAGTGAAATCAAGGCATGTTGCAAAATCACACATGAGAGTCAGGAGTGCCTGTAACCCGAGCAATGTACACAGGTAGGATTTTC
>JADRCD010231339.1:0-16239 GCA_019843815.1 Montemys delectorum
TGTGTTTTCTGGTTCCTTTCATTCACCTACAAATTCTACTTCTTCTTTATAGATGAATAAGATTCTATGTGTAGAGGTAGCACATTTTCATTGTCAGCCACCATTTGATGGATATCTAGGCTGTTTCTATATCCTAGCTATTGAGAATAAACCATCTTTGAACATGCCAGTTCTTCACGGTTTTCACTAGTATGAATCTTGCAGTATAACTTAAAATTAAGAAAGGTGATAACCTTCTGTGCTTCCATGTGAATTTTAAGAGTAAAATTTTATTTTCTGTAAAAAGCTGCAATGGAATTTTGATGTGTTTTTGTTAAGTCCATAGATATCTTTTGGTAGGGCCACCATTTCTATAGTATTAATATCCTACCAATCCATATGCATGGAAGGTGTCTCTAAATCCTGGTCCCTTCTTCAATGTCTGAGAACTTTCATCATTTACATCTTTCACTTCCCTTGTTAGATTTGTTCTAAGAACATTTATTTCAATGAGTGGGGTTATTTACCTGATTTCTTTCGGAGTATATATGTAGATGATAGGTAGGAAGGCTGGTTATTTGAGTCTGTTAATTCCATAACCTGACACTTTGCTCAAAGTATATCAACTCTCTAGGAGTTTCCTGGTAGTGTCACTAAGGTCTCTGATATATGGACCCAGGTCATCTGCAAGTAGAGACATTTTGACTTATTCCCTTCCTTCTTGTATCCCCCTTTACTCCAATCTCTTGTCTGATTGTTCCAACTAGGATTTCAAGCTTTATTTCAGACAGAAGTGGCAAAAATGGACAGTCACTTTTCCTTATCTTTGTGAGAACACTTGCTGTTTAACCTGATGGTGCTTCTATTCGCCATGCATGCATTTCTGTTAAAATATGTCTTCTCCACCCATAGGATTTTCAGGGCTTCTTTTTCTCCATCATGGAGAGATATTGCATTTTGCCAAAGGTCTTTTCTGCATCAATCGAAATGTTCATGTGATTTGGTTTTTGTGACTGTTTCGTGCCTACTTCCTTTTATTGCTTTATAGATGGTGAGTCAACCCTGCATCCTTGGAGTGAAGCTTGCCTGACCATGGTGAATGATACTTTTGGTCTGTTCTTGGACACAATTTGCAAATTTATTGAGAATATTTGTCTCTGGGCCTCTTGGAGAAATTAGCTGATAGATTAGATTTTAGATAGATTAGGGATTAGAATTCTCAGCCCAGCCAGTTCTCATGCTACCTCATTGTTTGGTTTGGTATCAGGGTAATACAGGTTTATAAAGTGAGATTGGAAAGTATTCCTTCCTTGTCTATTTTATGGAATAATTTAACTCATATTGGTGTTATTTCTTCTTTGAAGGTCTGATAGAGGGTATACTGAATATATCCAGCTTTAGGCTTGATTTACCTGAGAGATTTTTAAATGCTTCTATACCATTAGTCCTTATATGTCTGTTTAAATTATTTACTTCATCTTGGTTTAACTTTGGTTAGTCATACACATCTAGCAATCCATCCATTTCTTTTGGATTTTCCGCGAAATGTAAAATTTTAAAGAATGTCCTTATAAATCTTTGGATTTCCTCCATGCCGATCAGAATGTCTCCCTTTCATCTCTAATTTTATTAATTTAGGTCTTAACCCCCTTTTAGTTAATTTTGCTGAGTTTGTCAGTTTTGTAGGTCTTTTCAATAAACACTGTTTCACGGATTCTTTTAGTTATTATTATTATTATTTCAATTTTACTTAATTAATTTTTGCCTTGATCTCTGTATTGCTTTCTGTTTAACACATTGGAATTGATTTGTTCTTATTTTTTCCAGTGCTTTATGTGAGTTATTAGGTTGTTCATGTGAGGTAGCTCTGATTTTTGAATATGGGTACTTAGAGCTATAAATGCCACTCTTCAGACTGCCTTCATTTGGATCTCATAGATTTAAGTATGACATTTTCATTTAATTATATGAATTAACATTTTTCTCCTTCTTGACTTTTTCAATGGGCCATTTATTAATCAAATTATGCTTTTGAATCTCCATGAATTTGTGTATTTTTTGTAGTTTCTCTTGCCATTGATTTCAAATTTATCCCACTTTGATCAGATGGAGTATATGGTATTATTTCATGCTTCCTGTTTTTGTTGAAACTTGCTTTGTGCCCTAATACATGATCTATTATTGAGAAGGTTCCATTGGGATGCTGAGACAAATGAATACATTTTGGTGTGTGTGTAGAATGTTTTGTAGATTTGCATTAGGCCCATTTGATCTAAGTACTAATTCCAGTATTTCTTTATTCACTTTTTTGTACAATCTGTCAAATGAAGAGTATGGGGTATTGAAGTTTTCCAATATTACAGTGCTGGGATTAACCTGTGATTTTAAGTTTAGTATAACTTGCTTTATAAAATTGGATGAACCTTTATTTATTTATTGTGTATATATTTAGAATTGTAATTTCTTCCTGGTGGATTGTCTCTTGAGCAGTAGGAAGTAGGGAAGAACCCTCTTTATTGGTTCTGATAAGATTTGGTTTCAGGTCTTTTTGTCAGATAATAGAACAGCAATGACTACCTGTATCCTGGTTTTAATTTGCTTGGGACGTGTTCTTCTATCCTCTCAAAGACAATATTTATTCTTGAGTGTAAGCTGTGTTTCTTGAAGGCAGAAAAATTTGTTTTCTCATCAAATCTGCTAAACTGTGTATTTTGATGTATGAGTGAAGATCACTGGTAATCAGTTATTATTTGAAGGCATATGTTGCTCACTGCCATTTTGTTGACTCTGCAGCATTTAGGAAATTTAGTCCTTGTGTTTAACTATTTTATTGTGTTGTTTACTTTATCCATCCCTTAGTTTCTTGGGTGTGTTTATCTTCCTCCTCACACTGAAATATTCCTTCCAGTATCTTCTGTAGAGCTGACTTGGCTTTCATAATTTTTTTTAGTCCGCTGTCATCATAGAAAGTTTTTCTTTACCCTCAATTATAATTGATAGTTTTGCAGGGTATAGTATCATAGGTTAGCAATCGTAATCTTTCAGAATTTGAAAGATATCCTCCCAAGCTCATTTCACTTTCAAGGTTTACTCTGGAAAATCATCAGTTATTCTGTAGGGATAGTCCTTGTCTCTGTATGTGGCATGTGGCTTGGTTTTTGCACACACACACACACACACACACACACACACACACACACTGCTTCTAATGCACTTTCTTTGTTTTATTTAGTGTTTTAAATATAACATGGCACAGAGAGTTTCTTTTCTGCTTCTGTTTTCTGTGTGCCTCTTGTGTATCTAGATGGGCTTCTTTGCTCCTAGGTTTGGGAAATTGTCTCATGTTGTGGTGACCTCCCCCCCCCCAACCATAAAATTATTTTCAGTGCTACTTCATAACTGTAATTTTGCTACTGCTATGAATCATTATATACATTTCTGTGTTTTCTAATGATCTTAGGTGACCCCTATGACAAGGTCAGTCAACCTTGAGAAACACTGACTTGAAGTGGAAACTTAAGAGTTCTTTGAAAAGTCATTTGGATGGTGTTTTGCTGGGACAAACCTGTGAAGGAGTGTTTAGTTGAAGTAGACACATGTGAAGGACTAAGCAGACTCGTAAAGGAATGTTTCACTAAAGCAGGAGAAAAGATGTTCTGCTAAAGCAAGCATGTGAAAGGACACAGAATGAAGGATTCTTTGCTAACAACGCACATGCATTGGTCTACCTTACATTAGGTAGTTGAGCTGCATTTTTCAGGACTCTACAGAGAGAAACACACCAAAAGACTTTTGGTGTTGGGCCTCTACTTCTTGCCACTTTTGTGGACGTGGACAGAACGATGTCAGATGAGACAGACTCACACGCTAAGGCAAGACATGCGCTGAGGCAAGACCCGAGGAGGACTTGTGATGTTTAAAGGGTATAAGTAAGATTTAACAGACAGTGATGGAGGCTGATCTAGGCTTGCTTATACAGCTAGCTGTGGAATGCTTGTGGGTGCTCCTCATGTTCCTGCAGGTTCCTCCTGCTGTCTGGAGCCCAGGCTGAGGCCTGGCTGTCTCTGCTAGGACATATCACCGCTGTTGCTAACCAAACTGGACTGCTGGTGGATCCGTGAAGCATTTGCTAGTGGATTGTTGAACTGCTGCCGCCTGCTGACCTGTGAACTGAACTGGCAATTTCCAGACAACACAGATGGGAGTTGCTTCAAAGAACCTTTATAAACAGATCCACTTTCCCCCCTCCCCCTGCCCCCATATCCTTTCTTTTCCACTAGATCTGGTGGGTGGTGGGCTAAAGGAAAGTTAGTGAATTTAAAACCATCATTAAAGTAAGTTACACTGCCTTATAGGGTGTGTTGTAGTGTAGAGTGCCCTCTTCAGCAGCCATCACTTTTCACAGTTCACCCACCCTGATAGTAGAGCAGCAGGAACCTACAAAGCAAATGTGCTAACCACTGGCGGGTTTATACAGTGCTAATATGTGTGAGTGAAAATGAGAAGCAGAAGTAAGCGGTCATGGCGAGTCTAGGAAGAAGTGTTAGTTAGATGGGAAGTTGCTGAGAGGGATGTACACGCGAATGGGAACAGTTGGGGCAAAGAAAGAATAATAATAATAGTGTGGATACAGAAAGATTTTGGTTAATAGTTGATTTAAAAGAGGAAATAAAGATGTACATCCAGATGTTGTAAATTGAGTCAGCCACTGGGTTTTAGATGTAACAGTAAAAAGAATGGGTACTGGGAAAGAATTGGAAAAGAATAGAGAGAGAGGGGAGGAGGGGAGGAGGAGGAGGGGGAGAGAGAGAGGGAGCATTCATAAAAGAACAAAGGGGTGAACTGTAGGGGACAGCGTTGAGTTGAGTTGCTACAAGGACTCAAAGAACTCTATAGAAACAGCTGCAAAGGAGGGAGGAGAACTGGGTAGGGATGTGACCACAAAGGTGGGTGATGGAATTACCCAGAGGAGGAGCAGCTGTAGTGGAAGGAGCACTTGGTGAAGACCTAGAAAATAGATCACTGGCCTGATGCTGTTTTCATCTTCTGGGGAGAGCCTCTGTCTTGTCTCCCTGGTTCTGGTCTGTAGAAGGGCCCATCAGGTTCTTCTCTTGTGGGCTCCCCCCTCCCCCCCCTCCCCGTGTGTGGCGTTTTTCTTGACTCTGTTCTGCAGGCTCTGGCTGCTGCATCCCGATGAAGCAGCTAGTGGCTGGGGCACTTGTGCTCAGCTTGGTTTAGAGCTTATTCTTATCCTTGCAAGATGGTGGCCCTGGCAACTGCCAAGAGGACCCATTGTTCGAAATCCACTGGCACCACTGGAATGGATTTCCTGGTCAATGTTTTAACCCCAGTTGTCTGCACTGAAGCACAGCACTGGTTGCAGTCCTAGCAGCAACTCTAGTCTGATAGAGAGTTTCTCGGTGCAATTGTGGAAGTTTATCTGCGCTATTATTCATGTTGGCTTGGGGGTTAATGAAGCAGCGGGTGGGGTCAGAGACATTTCTTTTTTCTTTGTTTCCCAAACTATAATCAGCCAGTTACTCTGACCTGGTATCTTGTCCACCATGGAAATTGTGTTTCACTTACTCATTATACATGGTGGCTTACAACCAAGTGTAACTCCAATTCCATGGGTTTGAATAGCATGTTCTGACTTCTATGGGGACCAGCTAGGTACATGATTCAGATAAACATGTAAACAACACACACACACACCACTAAATAAATCTAAAAAGATTTTTTAGAAAAAGTTAAGATTGTGTTGGAAAAAAATGTAATAAAATATGAATGTCCATGTACAACTTGTACATGTAGATTATATATGTATATAGATATCTTCAAATTTTAGCTCTACTTAATAGGATTATAAATTGGGAGATCTCTGTAAATTCAAGGCTAGCATGGTCAGCATATGGAGTTCTGGTGAGACCCTGTGTCAAAAACAACAGAAATAGAGAAACAAACATTATCAACAACAAAACATACATACAGAGTACAAAAGGGGAGGGAGGGAAGTGGGGAGACAGGGAGGGAGTGAGAAGGGAAGGGACAGTGGGAGGGATAGAGCAAGAGGGAGGATGGAACAGGGAGGGTGGGACAAAGAAGAGAGAGGAAGAGAAAGCACATTAGAAGCTAGAAAAATTACAATGGGATTACTAATGATTATAGCCTTTTAATTGTGCATCTCTGAGCCTTTGCATTTCTTTATAAAGAAAAAATTTCAGACAGCCCACTAAGCAATAGGTTTTGTTATGCACTTTCTCAAAAAATTTTTACCATATCTAGCACAAACTAATTTTACGTTTGGGGAGAAAAAAATCCAATGGTAAATGTTATATGTATTAAGGTAATGGTTTCTAACTTATGAAAAGGCCAAGTCAGGCAAAGAAATGACACCATCAATCATGTGTTCTAACAAATATTTGCAGGGCACACACCAAATGCCAGGCATTGTTCTGTGCTTTGGAGAGAAAGAGCAGCAAGCCAACATGGCACGTCCTTGTTGGAGCTGATACATTAGACCAAAGGCTCACTTCTTAGTTCCTTGCAGAGAAGTGTCTGAAACAGAACATTTCTTGGGGCTCTTTAGTCCCCATGATCTTTTGACGCTTAACGAGAATTACCCACAATTTAAGACCCACAAACTCAAAAGTGGGTTTTCAGTTACTGGTGTTTATGTAACACCTGCAATAAAGGTTTAGAGGCTCCGAAGGGGAGACTGAACTGGAGGGATCCTCAGCTAGAGCTAATCAAAGGAAGCATCGGTATGCATTTCTGAACTGTTTGGGGTTTCTTCTGTAGTGACTTAAATCACTTTTAGTTATATGAGTACCAGTCCCTCTGTCCAACACAAGGAGCCCAGCCCCCAACCTACATACACATCAGAGTTCTTTGCGTAAGCCTTCCAAGAGAGTCTGCTGAAGTCAGAGTGAATATCCTTGGGAACTCTGAGACGATGCTTGAATTGTCACAACAGTAGTTGATTCTGACATTGAAGATCTTCTGATTGCATAGCTGTATATTAACTGTGCCAATATTAAAAATTATACCTTTGGAAGCAATCCTTCCAAATTCAATCAGTTCAAACACCGAAACGATGTCCCAGAACGGATTCTATCATCACATCGTACTTTAAGGAAAACATGCAAAATGAAAACCTGAAAAAAAGAAAAAGTATGAAAGGGAAGCATTCCAGCTGAGCTTAGACAGTGATGGTGGGGGATTGAAACTTGCCAGTCTTCCCAGGGCAGGAAGCCCTGCCCTGCTCTTTCCCTAGGAGCCTCTGGGGCACCTCTACAAGTCCCTTAGGCTAGGCTTTCAAATCATTGACTCTTAGACATAACATCTGTCCCTTGGATAATTAAAACCTTGACACTTTTTGTAATTTCATTTTCTGTCCTTTTATTATTTGCCTCTGATTGTATTTTAAATCTACCTTGTCATCTTTCCCAGACAGAAGAAAATATAAATCATAAGTGTTACTTATGACTATAATGAGCACACAGAGGGAGGGGAAATAATTAAAAATGAAACAGCCAACACAACAGTCAGAACACCAGAGCAGGGGCTCTGTGTATTCTGCCTTAACTAGCCACATGGAAGTGCAATAGATTTGCATGAGAAATTACAGACAACCATGGAGAATATGAGTCCTTTAATTTTATCCAGCCACCAAGAGTGGGCTCATGTCCCAAAGCCTCTTGTTGCTAAAGCTCAGAGATAGGGCATTTTAAAAAGCAAAAACCTATAATGACATCAGTGTTGGATAAGGGTCAATGTCAGTTTAGGCAGAACAGAGTTACTTCAGACACCTCATGACAATTAATTTTGACGTGCACCTTCTTCAGTTAGTTTAGTTTAAAGTTTGTGTAAACATGAATTATTTTGATTAATACCTTTGGATCATGGAAATTTCAAATGTGTTGCCCAGGCAGATGGGGCTGTTGCTGGGGGGTCAGAGAGAGGGTGAGAAGTGTCTGAGCAATCACAAAATAGAGTCAGCACAAGATGGTGTTACCTTTGTCACTTCAGAAGGCAGAAGCCAGCCTCAGAATGTGGCAGAGTTGGTAGCTGTTCAACTGACTCTGGTTCTCATCCGTTCTCCCAGGACCTTGATTTCTCTCCCACATTTAGGAAAGCCTCTCTGCCTGATTAGCCGAATTTATTGACAAATTTATTTTCCCAATTTTACTCAATGTAAGTTTTGAATTTTTGACAGGAGTGAAACTTGGTCCTTGAGGAACTGATGAGAACAACTGTTTGTTTTTATAGTACAGGCCCACAGGAAATGCCTAAGATATTAAAATGTCATTGGGTCATTAGGAAAAACATCCAAAAAAAGACTCTTTAAAATGCCAGGGGAAAGGTAATGATACACTCATGTAAGCGGCTTCCAACCAGAACTCTGTAAGCTTACCAATGTGACCATGCTGGAATTTCAGTCAATAAATGTCATCTCTCAGATTACAGGCAAACAGCGATTCATTGAACAGCAAGCCATTCGCTGCCAGGAGGGTGGCTACCAAACAGAATGGGGATCTCTAGAAGACTCGTGCAGTAGTTCACGTAGGAGGTGGACTCGTTTAGGTTTTAGATATATTTTAAAACTTGCTGCTTTAAGAACTTCACACTGCTCAAAGTCCCCTTGATAAAGGCCTCCGAGTTGAGAAGTGCAATATTCTCTTAAAGTTCTTGGTCTTATTCTAGGATTTCTTTACTTGTTTACACATTTTTTTAAAAAGAAATCTTTTGGCATGGTTGATTCTTTGGGCTAGAAGAAAGAAGTAATCAACTGGTTTCACATTTTCCATCGTAGGAAAGTTTTGTAGGTGTTCTGAATTTCTACTTGGACAGGGAAGGACTCCTTCCTATTCAAAGGCAAGCTTTGTGCACTTCACTACAAGGATGCCCTTTATCTTCGAAGCTGTTGGCGTTTCACAATTGCAAATGGTCTAGGTTGATGTAACCTGCTGTATTATGCAGCTTTTACAGTGCGTTTTATTTGCAGGGCTTACAGAGCATATAATGAGCATTAATGAGCCTTCCCGGGCAGTTTTCAGCTCATTTCTGGCATCGATCAACTGTTTTTGCTTAGTTGCAGTGAAGGTTTCTTCCAGATAAAACCTGACTTTGGCTCTGGATTCTATTTTTCCAATGTCTATTAATCAATTTTGCAAGCCGCCTGAAGTCCTTTTTGGAGATAGGCTGTTATAAATAAGCACAAATATTCACTGGTCCATCCAGGAAGTGCAGAAGTACAGGCCAGCTGTACGTGCAAAAAAGCATGCCCAGGCCATAGGCACGCAGAAAGTGGCAGAGTGCTTCTCAGTGTGCACACAGGTCATGCTATCTGGACATCACCCTCTTCTGGGGGCTCAGAAGGGTCAAAGCCGGCATGTGACCCAGGAGGTTACTGTCAAAACAAGCATGTTTCATGAGATGCAAGCTCTAACTTGAGATAATTTAAGTATATATAGAATGCACTCTTTATGGACTTCTACAAGCACAGTTAATAAGACTCACCGGGGAATAAAACAAACAAGGCTTCTAACACACCATCCTCAACAGATTTCCTCACATATCAAGTTGGGATAAATTAGATTGCTGACTCAGGGTGTGAACATATTGGTTGAGGAAATGTTTGTACTCTTCATTAAAGACACTGTTCACTACATTTTGTATGCTTAAAAAATATAGCTAAAGTCTAAATGAAAAGTAATTAGGCTTGCCTTACATGGGTGTGTACAGGAAAAACTAACTGCAGGTTTGAGGCTGGGGAAATGCCATGGAATACAGAATGATGGATGGGCCAAAGGGAGAAAGCTCGGGGCAACACATTAAGTGTAGCACAGACTTCAAACCATCAGAAAGAACCGGGCTTCTCTCCTCCCCACCAGGAGTGTAAGGACTGGAGGTTTAGGGCCATAATTATTTATGGAAGGCTGAACTCACGAGGACACCTAGGAGAGCTACTGACACGTCAGCTCCTTCTGAATGCTGAGGACTAAGCTGGGTGTCTTGGTGCTTGGGGTGTTTGGGGAAAGACAGAAAGGAAAGAACCGTACACAGAAAAAAAAAAGAAAATAGTCCAAGATCCCGGTGCGCTCCAGTCCCAGCAAATAAAAACAGAAAAGCAAAACTTTTCCCAGCCACAAAACAACAAATTCCCAAGTAGTGCTGTATGTGGGTCTCCCACATGAACTGTACAATCATGGAGACGGTTTGTGTGAAGTAGTTCTAGAATCTATGACACACTGCTATTTCATCCGTGATTAAAGGTTTTTTGTTTTTTTTTTTTTTTTTCCCCTTCCCTTTCGCCCTTTCGGTCTGGCCCACGCTCACTCCGGGCCCATGAATAAAGATTTTAATTGGAAAATGATCACCATGGTGTCTCCTATATCTAATCTAAGCATATCTATTAGTCAAAACTTACCACTGTCACAAGTATTCATTAAACCACCTCGTTCTTCAGGTTGAGTGTTTTAAAGGAGCCAGGGAAGTAACTCACGTGCAGGGCACGTGCCGGTCTACGCAAAGCCCTGTGTTTCATCCCAAACACTGCAAAAAGCCAAGCAAACAAAACTTCTTTTAAAATTGAGAATTAAAAGCCTTAAACTTGAAACAAACAGTAAATGTGGGGGGAAAAAACCAACCTTCCCTTTAAGAAAGTAGGGGATTAGGTCCCCAATATTTATATTTTTATGGGACTGTGGGACCTACAGGTTTGTCTGAAGAGTTTGAACATCACAACTTGTGGCGCCATGTGGAGTCAGCTATGTGTCAAATAACCCAGGCCCATGGATAGCAGCCATAGGATGAGTCAGTACAGGAAAAGCAATCTGAAAATCATCAGGGCCCTGCATGTGCCCGGACATCTTCCATTAGAATTCCAGATCTTAAGGCGCTATAATGGTCTGTGGTACTTTGCATCCTTATATGGAAAAAGAATGCATAAGGCCAGAGGAAATTCAAAATAATGAACTGGATTTGTGGCTAATTTCCCTAAAGGATCATTCTCAGTTAGACTTAACTCAAGGCTACTCAGTGAGGTGATGACCCAGTTCTAGAGACCAGTGCTCAAACTGCTCAAACAGGAATATTTCGGGCAGCTGTATTTCACCGTGGTTGGAGTGCTAAGTTTCCTTTTGACAGAGGAACTAAATGAGGTGGGTGGAGGTTTCTGGCTGCATTGTATTGTCATGGATTACCCAACTTAATGACTGTACAGTGGTTCTATGAAAAAGTACCACAGTTTGAAAGATGCACACTAACGTCTTTACCGCACACAAAAAGGTTGATCATGACTGGACACTCCTATAATCCCAACACTGAAGATGTGGAGAGGGACGGATCCATGGGGCTTACTCGCCAGCTAGTCTAGCAAATAGGTGAGCTCCAGGATTGGTGGGAGACTCTCAGAAAACAAAGTGATGTGCAACTGAGAAAGTCACCGTGCATCTATCTCTGGCCTCTGCATCCACATGCACTGGCACATAATATGAATACACACAGAGAGAAAATAAAAAATGGCTAAGATAAAGCTCAATATGTATAGTATATATCATTTACATAGCAGGAATGAGGCCATAGGCTCAGTCCTTAGCACCAAAGAAAATATAGTCTAGATATGACCTAAAATTACACTGTCTCTATGGCTGTATATCCTCTCTGGGGATCCAGTGTCTACTTCAGTGATGGCATTCAACAAACTGAGATGCATTGCTATTGCATGCTAGAATAGGCCCATCCATCATGGGCATGCCAGAAACTTTGGATAGAATGAACCAGCTCTGCAATCTTGCACAATATAGCTATTCAGTGATGCAGAGGAAAATAGTAGCTGAAAAACAATATTGCATCACATTGAAGCTTCCAAGGAGAACATGTTGAGGAGGCAGGAAGAGGAATGCTATGGAAAAGTCGAGAAGTATTGTGAGTTATGCGCATCCACAATTACAATAGGATTGGGCTGGGAGGAATCTCAGTTTTAGCATTCTCTAAGGTTAATTATGCACTCAGGTGTCTGTGTCCAAAGTGGGATGCACAGTCTTCCGGGTGTGCATCAGAGAATTCACAGGGGAACGTCTATTACCACTTAATTTTCATCTCAAACCAAGATGGGAAGCAAGCTTTGTAAATATTTAGATATGGGGTTGACAATGAAATTCTCTACAAAAGAAGATACTCCAGAGAAACGGATCCAACATGATGTGTATGCGCATCCAAGGAAAAGTATTATGGGAATTGACTCCAGCAATTATAGAGGCTGAAGAGTCCCACAGTCTGTCATGTGCAAGCCGGGAATCAGGAAAGTTGGTGCTGCAGCTGGGGTTCAGTCCATGGTGGATGGCCTGGGAATTCGGGAAGATGTTGGTGGCTGTGAGCACAGTCTGAAACCAAAAGCTCCAAGGGATGGGGTGACAGTGTAAGTCTTGGAATCCAAGAGCTGGAAAGATCTGATGCTGAAGGGCAACAGAAGATGTTGCCTTAGCTCTGGGGGGGGGGGGGAGATTCCTCTCCTCCTCCATTTTCTTCTGTTGGGGTCCTACTGGGTGATATACACTAGGAAGATGAAAATTTCCTACTCGGTTTACTGAACTAAATGCTAGTCTTTTCCAGAAATACCCATCCAGAAGCACATGGGTTTTTGTTTTGATTTGAATTACTTTATTGAAGATGAGCTCTCACTGTATCCCAGGTTGGCTTTTGGCTTTGAACTCTCCCCCCCCCCCCCCCGCCAAGTGCTGAAATCACTGACTTTGGGCACCATATAGGGCTTACATACCTGATGATTGATGAGCTGTCTTGGCAATCAGTTGTGTTGTCCTATAAAATAGTGATTGTCACACCATCCATTGGGCTATCTGTTGCCAGTCACCTGTGGACTGCTAGGCGCAAAGAACTCAGAGGAAGAGGGGGACTCTACCACATGTAGACCTGCCGTCTTGCTCTCTCCGTCGCCTTAGTTATAATCTTACATGACCCAGTTAAGTTAGTTTATGAACTACATGTTCTAACCCTAAGCAAATGTACCAGACTTCTATAAAAGAAAAACCCAAGGCAAACTAAAATAGACACCTGTTTGAAGATAAACTCATGAGAGCAAAGGAAAATAAAAAGATAAAGCCAAAGTGGATATTTCTACCCCAAATTGATCTTCCATGACCATATTATGCAGTTCAACTGATACCGATCTCCAACTCAGAAATTCTCAGGATGCTGAACAGTGGAAAAATCCCAAGACTTCTGAAATAAGTGCTTATATACAGTTCCATGAACTATGAGCCCCACCCCCAAGTATTTCAGGCCTTGACAAAATTGCTTGATAAGACAACATAGTTATGGTCAGAGATAAAATGTAGTGACTGGAGACACAAAACCATATTTTGTAATTTATTTCAGTGATGTTTACTCCCAAGGCATTTCATCTCTTCTTTAAAACCTTTCAGAAGAATTAAGGAGCTTATGAACAAACGAGTTGAGTAATACATGTGCAAAATTCATATAAGAAACATTCCAACTTTAGTGATCCCTGGACAGAATTCGCTTACTGATGTATTTACAAAAGAAGCTTGATGGCTCTAACTTTGGGTCTTGGGGCAAACATAAGTGGTGCACAAATGAGTGTTGATTTTCCTCCCAAGGATGTGGCTCTTGCTAAAATACTGTTGTTGTGTTCCAGGCAAATAAAATTCTGAAGCCCCATGGCCCGATCATTTAGAAGACCTAATAGGTATGTTTTAGCATCTTGAAAGAGTTAACACTCAAATAGATGTGAAAATGCCTCTCACCCTGAATTGTGAGTCCTTCCTAAGCTATTTCTTTCAAGGCATTTAGATATACAGAAACTAAAGTTGGCTTAGTTTTTATAGGGACTTTTATAGCATTTATGTTCCTAACCCACCTTCATCAGAGTAATACTTGGGGACTACCCAAGGTTCATTACTATCCTTAGGTATATTTTTGTATTGGAAGTTCAGAGCCACGGTAACTAAATGCAAGGACCAAATGACTTCGTTCTTCCAAAGAAATTGTTCATGAAACAGCAGAGCCTGGAAATCCTGGTTCTCACTTGTAAAGGCTGCAGGGAAGTCCTGTCACCATGGCAACAGCATGAGACTGGGTTAGCAACCTAGTAACTAACTTTAAATCAAGTTTATTTTATGCGTACGAATGCTATGTATTTATGCATGTGCAGTGTGTGCTTGTCTGGTGCAAGTGGAGGCTAGAATAGGGTGCTGAATCTTCTGGAACTGGAGTTCCAGAAGTGGTCTCCATAGACTCAATGTTCAATGTGGCCCATAGAGAGGAACACAATTAGAAAGTGTGGCCTTGTTGGAAGAAGAGTGTCACTATGGGGGGGCGGGGCTTTGAGGTCTTATATGCTCAAGCCATGCCCTCTATGTGACACGCAGTCTCCTGCTACCTGTAGTTCAAGATATAGATCTCTCTGCTCCTTTCCTAGCACCATGTCTGCCTGCATGCCACCATGTTTCACACCAGGACAATAATGGACTGAACCTCTGACACCGTAAGTCAGCCCCAATGAAATGTTTTCCTTTATAAGAGTTGCCTTGGTCATGGTGACTCTTCATACCAAACTAAGACATAGAAGCTTGTGAGCAGCCCGGGTACTGGGGTGCAAGAGCAGCAAGTGCTATTAACTACAGAGCAATCCAATTGCTACAGATCTCTGAACAACCTGTTGAGTTTTACGTTACATGAGACATCTCACTATGGGCCAACTTAAACCTCCCTCTCCTCTTGGAACTCCTAAGGAATTGCACATCTCAACCCCATATCTTTGAAAGTTTACATACAAATCAGAGTACCATAAAATAATCTGGACATGTCCCTTGGCAGTTCTCTGTGTTTGGGACTTGGCTGACCATAGGCATCACTGATGTCAGGAAAATGCTTTTAAAAATTACTTATTGAGTTAGTATTTCTTTGTTTAAAGCAGTTTGTCCTTGAACCTATGATCGTCTTGCCTCAGGATGTTGAGTACTGGAATTCTGGGTGTGTTCTGTGCAGAAAATGCTTCTAGAACAACTTTGTGGCTCTAAGCAAGCCTCAACTGAAAGTCACCAGGACTTGATGCCTTAATTCACACAAGCAAATTCATTTTGCAGATTTCTTTCCATGGGTGACTACGATAAAACATGTTTTTTTTTTTTTCTCAATGCAGATATTTCAGGCTGGGTTTAATTACTGCAGTTTTTAATAGCTCACTAAATCTGCTCCTAATTCCTTCTACCTCAAGCTGCTAAAAATTCCAAATCAAGTGGTAAATGGCACTGATCGAGACATCCTGGCAACATCAGCAGCAGAGATCAGAACTCATGGGACATACATTCTTACTTGGTATGATCTCCTTTCTGGAGAGAGGGAAGGTACATGCAATGCCATTTGGCAGAGCTTTATTAGGGCCCTACGGATTACTGAAGGATACATGCTTGATTTCACATGCACTTGCAGGCTTTAGAGTCGTACAGCCCACACCTCTGTTCATATCTTGTTGTCTAACTTATAGCTTAGGTGACTCGGGCCTGAGTATCACCTAGAAAGGATTGATAATAAAAGCAGCAACATAATAAAGTTGCTGTAAAGATTAAATAAATTTAGTTTTCCTAATGCCAGCTACCTATAAGAACTTGAAACAAACCTCATTTATAGCTGATCCTGGGTCAAAAAAAATAATGATAATACTGCTGATGAAGTAGGGCCAGAATCAAGTTCAGTTTTATAATAGAAAATATAACCTCAGAAGTATTTCTTGATTTTCTTGGGTTCTGCAGACGCTATCTGATGCTGCTAACATTTGTCCCTCTGTGGGAGGAAGGGACTCTAAAAGTCAAGCTCTTTCCTCTGTCCGAGCATGGTTCTGCATGTACTTATTTGTAAATATTTATTTCCATCTCATAAGAGCCAAGAAAAGCTTTATAAGAGAATAAAAACTGAGTCATATGTGGTCTTTGTTTCTACTTTCTGGAAATGGGGTTTGATGGAATCCCTGCAGAACAGCAGCAGGTAAGTAGAGCAAGGGGTCGTGTTCTAAGTTTTGAAAAATCAGTTTGTAAGATGCAGGAAAACTTACAGCATCCACGTGTGAAATGTGCTTCATGGTAGCAAGCTGATCCTATAATTCTCAGGTAGTATGCATGAGAACACATGTAAATAGCTCTTTGGTTTATAGACTGATGTCCATGCCTTCTAAATATACTTCTTTACTTCTAAATACACTCTTAAGGAAAAAAAAAA
>JADRCD010231340.1:0-13428 GCA_019843815.1 Montemys delectorum
TAAATCAACAACAGAAGAAAATCTGAGACAAGCAAAATAATTAAACATTAAACAATAGATTTTATATAAGTTATAGAGCAAAATGCTAAATCATGAGATTGCTTGAATAATAGAAATTATATAAACACAATGTAACAAGATTTAAAAGATGTACAATATCTTGGGTGCGTATCTATAACTATAAATGCCTGAATCAGAAATAAAATAGTTGCAAGTCAACATTTTAGTGTCCACATTAATGCAATGTAAAAAGAACAAGCTAAATCTAAAATAAAGAAAATTAAGTACATTAATTTAATTTAAAACATACAAATAGGATAACTCAATGTTATTTCTATAAATAAAATGAACAATGAGAAAATACTCTAAGAAAGACTGAGTCCCATTACTGTGCATGGAAGAGCATACTGGTAATGCTGCATTTGGGAGGTAAAGGTGGAAAGATTAAGAATTCAAGGTCAACCAGAGACTGGAAACAACCCAGATGTCCCTCAACAGAGGAATGAATAAAGAAAATGTGGTACATATACACAATGGAGTACAACTCAGCTATTAAAAACAATGAATTTATGAGACTCTTAGGAAAATGGATGGATCCTGAGAATATCATCCTGAGTGAGGTGACCCAATCAAAAAGAACACACATGGTATGCATTCTCTTATAAGTGGATATTAGCCCAGAAGCTCAGAATATCCAAGATACAATCCACAAATCACAAGAAACTCAAGAAGAAGGAAGACCAAAGTGTGGACGCTTCATTTCTTCTTAAAAGGCGGAACAAAATACCCATAGAAAGAGTTGTAGAGACAAACTATGGAGCAGAGACTGAAGGAAGGACAATCCAGAGACTGCCCTACCTGGGAATCCTTCCTATATTCAATCATCAAACCCAGACACTATTGTGAATGCCAGCAAGTGCTGGCTGACAGGAGCCTGATATAGCTGTCTCCTGAAAAGTTCCGACTAATACAGAAGTAGAGGCTCACAGCCATCCATTGGACACAGGGTCTCCAATGAAGGAGCTAGAGAAAGAATCCAAGGAGATGAAGGGTCTGCAGCCCTTTAGGACGAACAACAATTTGAACTAACTAGTACCCTCAGAGCTCCCAGGGACTAAACCACCAACCAAGGAATATACATGGTGGGACTCATGGCTCCAGCAGCATATGTATAGCAGAGAACGGCCTAGTCAGTCATCAACAGCAGGAAAGGTCCTTGCCCCAGTGTAGAGAAATGCCAGGGCCAGAAATTAGGAAAGGGTGGGTTGTTGAGCTGGGGGAGTGGGGGAGGGAACATATTTTTGGTTTTTGGTTTTTAAGTTTTTTTCCCCAGAGGGTAAATGAGGAAGGGAGATTTCATTTGAAATGTAAATAAAGAAAATATCTTGGAAGAACCTCCACTCCCAGGTGATCTAACACAAAACCGGGAGTAACTGGGACCAGCAGGACCCAGGCACACAGGAACTCCGCCAGCACAGTGGCTCCGGTTGCTTCTCGTCTGTCTGGACTGGCCGGTGCCATGAGCAGACTTTGAGTGCAAGCTTTGCAGCCAGTCCCACAGGACCCAGAGGAAGCTCCACTCCCAGGCACTCTTACACGCCCAGGAACACAGAATCCCAGAGACAGCTTGACTCTGAGGAGTTCTGACACAACCAGGATCACAGGAAGGACAGGCTCCAGTCAGATTTAGCAAGGGCAGGTAGCACTAGAGATAACCAGATGGCATGGGTGGGGGGGAGCATAAGAAAATAAACAATAAAAACCAAGGTTACTTGGCATCATCAGAACCTAATTCTCCCACCATAGCAAGTCCTAGACACACCATCACACCAAAAAAGCAAGATTCAGATATAAAATCACTTCTCATGATGATGATGATACAGGACTTTAAGAAAGACATAAATAGGACCCTCAAAGAAATACAGGAAAACACAGGTAAACAGCTAGAAGCCCTTAAAGAGGAACCACCAAAATCTCTTAAACAACTATAGGAAAACACAATCAAACAGGTGAAGAAAATGAGTAAAACCATCCAGAATCTAAACAATGGAAATAGAAACAACAAAGAAATCAGAAAGAGAGACAACCCTGGAGATACAAAACCTAGGAAAGAAATCAGGAGTCATAGATGCAAGTATCACCAACAGAATACAAGAGATAGAAGAGAGAATCTCAGGGGCAGAAGACACCATAGAAAACATTGATACAACAGTCAAAGAAAATGCAGAAAGCAAAAAGCTCCTAACCCAAAACATCCAGGAAATCCAGGACACTCTGAGAAGACCAAAGCTAGGGATAATAGGTGTAGAAGAGAGTGAAGACTCCCAATGTAATGGGCTAGTAAATATTTTCAACAAAATTATAGAAGAAAACTTCCCTAACCTAAAGAAAGAGATGCCCATGAACATACAAGAAGCCTACAGAACTCCAAATAGATTGGACCAGAAAAAAATTCCTCCTGTCACACAATAATTTAAACACCAAATGCACTAAACAAAGAAAGAATTTTAAAAACAGTAAGGGGAAAAGGTCAAGTAATATATAAAGGCCGGCCTATCAGAATTATACCAGACTTCTCACCAGAGACTGAAAGCTAGAAGATCCTGGGCAGATGTCATACAGACCCTATGAGAACACAAATGCCAGCCCAGGCTACTATACCCAGCAAAACTCTCAATTACCATAGATGGAGAAAACAAGATATTCCATGACAAAACCAAATTTACACATTATCTTTCCACAAATCCAGCCCTACAAAAGATAATAGATGGAAAACATCAACATAAGGAGCAAAACTACACCCTAGAAGATGCAAGAAACTAACCTTTCAACAAACCCACACAAACATAATTCCACCTCTAACAACAAAAACAACAGGAAGTAACAATTACTTTTTTTGTTTGTTTGTTTTTGTTTTTTGAGACAGGGTTTCTCTGTGTATCCCTGGCTGTCCTGGAACTCACTCTGTAGACCAGGCTGGCCTCAAACTCAGAAATCTACCTGCCTCTGCCTCCCAAGTGCTGGGATTAAAGGTATGCACCACCACTGCCTGACTCAATTACTTTTTCTTAATATCTTAATATGAAAATTAATATTACCAACATATCCTAATCAATTGAAATCCAAAATATGAGGAATTAGAAATTTGTTTACTGTCATCCAATGATCTAATTTGGTAATTGGAGAAATAGGTCCAATATTGTACAATCCATATACATTTTCAGCTTGTTTGTACGTGACAGTGTCTTGCTGTGTAAAATATAATGGCCTTAAAAATCTTGCTTGTCTTATCTCAGTCTTTCTATTAGTAGTATTGTTTATTTCATGTTTTTACACTATACTATGGTTTTCAGAACAGCTTACATATTTCAAAAGTATTTATACAGCCAAAAGAAACAATTAAATTGGGAGGTGGCTTGTAAGAGAACAACAAAGAATGAGACTGAATGCTTTGCTTGACTTTGGAACTATTACATCAAGTTTGAAGAAGAGGACTTTATAAGAGGACTTCATCTTTCTCTGAGATGAATGCTTTTCCAAATTATCACAGCCAATTATTCTTACCCTCACCTAATGTTGGTGCCACCCTCCAAGTAGAACCATTGTTCATTGAAACAGTTGGTGAATGACTTTATGGATAGACCATCTTAATACACTCACTATTTCTTAAATGAATGTAACCTGTTCTCTGTGGGCTGAGAATGAAGACAATCACTCAAGTCAAACAGCTTTGACCATAGCAGGAAGTCTGTATCCAAAAATTGTGCCTACAAGTCATTCCTTGGCGCAGCAGAACTGCCAACTCTCAGCTTAGCTATGATGGAGGTAAAATCCTTTGGTGATGTGAGGGTCATTGAAGTACAGCCTTATTATAATGAAATCCAAAGTCTAAAAATTGTTCTTATTTTAGGCTTGTACCACAGTAAGAGCCAGATTTTAAGCTCTATTCAATACAAAACAAACAAACAAACAAAAAGACTTTATATATTTATGTTCATTTAAGAAAATACTAGTAGTGATGTATTATTTTAAAATATACAGTTAATATGAAGTTATTTAAAATCTATATTGAGAAAAATGTATATATTTTCATTATTGCTGTAGACAAACATCTACATAAAACTGTTAAATTGACTGTTCTGTATCAAACAACTTTTATAATACTCATTTTTATTGTTATAATATTTTATAAATTTTAAAGACTATGACAAATAAAGGTATTGTAGGTATTGAAGGGGGAGTCTCTGGGAGGAGTTGGGGTACAAAAAGGAAACAAGAATGTGATTTAATTCTATTTACTTAAAATATGTTTTTAAATGTTAACAAATTTAGATAAATTGAAATCATGTATCTTTTCTCATCATGATGCAATAAAACTTAAGTCAAAAAATAAAAAAAGAGAAAATATCTTTAAAAAATAAAGAGTTCAAGATCAGCCTGAGCTATGTAGCAAGTTTGAAGACAGCTTAGAAAATGAAACTGTCAAAAAAAAATAAAAATAAAAAAAGAAAGAAAAGAAAGAAAAAGAAAAGAAAAGGAAAGAAACAAAAAAAGCCAACCAACCAAACAAACAAAAAAAATGCCCTTTCCCCTGGCTGGCAGAGAGGAGGCAGCATGATGCCTGGAGTTACTATAAAAGAAGTTAACCAGCAGGAGTTCATCAGAGCTCTGGCAGCTTTCCTCAAAAAGTCCGGGAAGCTGACAGTCCCTGCATACATTGACACATTCAAGCTGGCCCCATATGATGAGAACTGGTTGTACACTGGAGCTGCTTCCACAGCACTGCACCTATTCCTTCATGGTGGTACAGGGCTTGGTTCCATGACCAAGATCTACTAAGGAGGACCGCAGAGAAATGGTGTCAGGCCCAGCCACTTCATTAGAGGCTCTAAGGGTGTGTCCTGCCGGGTCCTCCAAGCTCTGGAGGGGCTTAATGGTGGAAAGGGATGAAGATGGAGGCGGCAAGCTAACACCTCAGGGACAGAGAGATCTGGACGGGATCACTGGACATGTGGCAGCTGCCAACAAGAAGCATTAGAACAAAGGATGCTGGGTTAATAAATTTCCCCATTCATTAAAAAAGGCAAAAATAAAGTGACTGAACAAAATAAAATGAATGGATTATCAAAATTAATAATAAAAGGGAATTGTTATAATTTTATACAAATTTAAAGAATTAAAATTAATGTTAGCATAACTATATACCAGCAATTAGAATTAGCTAAGCTAGAGTATATGAGTTTATTCTCAGAAGGACCTCCACTAACACAGTTTACTCAGAAACAAAAATAAAGTAGAATCTAGGGTCTATCTAGTTTACAATAGGTAAGTTCATTGAATTAGCAATTAAGGATATTCTGACACAGAAAATGTTAGGCACAAGTAGCTTCCCTTGTAAAAACTAATTAAAGAAAAATGATATTATTCTTTTATATGCTCTTTTAGAAAATATATTAATACTAAATATGTTATGTCATTATCCGAGATCAGCATTCCATGACACCGGAACATGTTAACAGAAAGTATTATTGCTAGAAACTAATGTCCATTTTGAGCAGTGTGTGTGTGCCTGTGCGTATGTACATGTGTGCGTGTGTGTGTGTGTGTGTGTGTGTGTGTGTGTGTGTCAGAGAGAGACAGAGAGACAGAGAGACAAAGAGACAGAGAACCTGATAAAGAGTAAGTGTGGAGGTCAGAGGACAGCTATTAGCAATCAGTATTCTTGTGCAAATTGTGATGGTCCAAGGATGGAAGTCAGCTAGTTAGTCACCATAAAACACGGCTGTCCCTAGACTTACAGAAAATCAGGCACAGGAAGAATTAACTCAAAGGTACCTATCTGTAAGAGACACTGTAGTCCTTATGCTCACAGATAAACACTATGCATCTGGAATGTTGAACACACAGGGATGTTCTTTCAAAGGAAGGGACACATAATCTGTGAACCACCAGAATGTTTTGAGCAGAAATGGCTAATAGCCTGGTCACCTTTGCACTGTCTTTGTTAGCAAGACCACACAGGATCCTTCTCCAAATCCTTATACCATGAGCTTGTTTTTCTCAGTCAGTCTAAAGAACCTGTCTTTGTGGAAGGTGTTATGTACTTTACAAACAGTTCCAATATAGTCTTGTTTAATCTTTATTTAGCTTAATTTGTGGCTTAGAGTACACACATGATTGAGTTATCACCAGGAAAATTTTCACCAAATTGTGCTTAATTATGCCCAAAATAAACTACCTTGGGTCAGACTCCTGACATTTGAATTAGCACTAGCTTCTTAGTTTTGTTGAACTGAACTACCTCCTCCTTCTCCTCAGATTATTATTCTGTTGGCCCTGGTGATCACTGAGACTCCTGCAGTCAGCCACTGACCTAATTCAAAAATCTAAAACTACAAAATTATTCAAATAAAGGTATGAGAATAAAATGTGAGGTTTTGGATCTATGAAGAGTCTAAATAAAACCTACAGGCAGGACACGTAAACAAAATGGGGGTGGGGTGTAGGAAACGTTTGCATGTGAATGGACACTCTGAAAAAAATGCGAAGACTGAACATCATTGGGAAACATATCTAGCAAAAGACTTTTACCCATACTATGCAACAATATGTATCTTCAATTTAGTGACAATATGAATAGTTTAGAATGGTATGATATAAGTCATGATAATCCAAACACACACACAAATCAAGATAGAGATAAAGATACAAATGGCCACTTTAAAAAACTTGCAACAGCTTGTATATATCAAAAAGATGTATAAGGGGCTTCATGAAAGAAGGCTTGCCAACAAATAACAGGCATGTGAAAGCTGCCCGGTAAATGATTAAAGCGATTAATTCAAGCCCACCAACAGATACCATCAAACCTTTAAATAGAATTATAAAAATATCTTGTCATGCTAAACTTTGACAAGGTTATAGGCAACAGAAAACCACCATGCATTGTTGCTGGCAACTTAAAGTGGTATAGCTACTTTGAAAAACTATTTAACTTTTCTAAGGAGAAAAACATGAACTGACTATATGAACCAGCAATTCTAATCTTAGCAGTCCACCCAAGAGAAATGAAAATGTGTCCACACAATGATTTATATAAAAATGCTCATAAAAGCAGTTTATAACAGTCTAAACTAAACAATCCAAATATTTATTAACTGGTAAATGGATCATATAACAAACTGTGGTATTTTACATCCATACCATGAACTATTCAGCAATATAAAGAAATGAAATATTGATTCATGCTGCAGTGTTTATGAACCTCAGAAACAGGACTGCAAATGAAAGAGGCCAGACAACAAAGATTACAGACTACATGATTTCATTTATAGGAAATGCCCAGGAAAAAAAGAGATAACAAATTTATAGACACAGAAATCAGTTCAGTGGATGCCTTTAGCAGGAGCTGAGTGGGGTTGCAGTAGGTACTTATAGCTAAGGAGATCATAGAAGTTGTTAGTGCAATGAAAATGTCCTTACATACTATAACACCATGCACACTGAAGGTATGCAATGAAACTTCTGAAACAAAATTACTTTCAAAATCATATAACAGGAGTGTGGTTGGCAATCACACTATAAAAATAAACATTTCTTGCCCTCAAATCCTATCCTCAACCAATTTTTTAAGGATCCCAGAATAAGATACCTAAGTATGGTCTTACATGGAGTCAAAACTGTACAATTATGTGGCAGCACTGGAATTCAATCCAATGCTGAAAAAGACAAATTACAATGTGTAACCCCAATGGATACTATTTGAAACTCTAGAAATAAGAGCTTTATGTTTGCAATATTTAAGAGTCATTTTTCCCTCTCCTTGAGAAAACATAGGATACTAGACAACAGCTGGATTTTGAAGTGATGTCATATGAGCATTAAGAACGAAATCCATAGGAAGGAGGACTGAGTAATTTGAGGGCTTCATGATACTGAAGTTCCAACTCTCTTCGTGCTCCCCTGTTCCAGGTATCATCATATCTATAAGCACCAATTCTCCTCTTCATAAAGAAGAATATTTGAAAGACAAAAATAAGACAGAAAACAAAAACAAAAATAACCAACCAAACAAAAAACAGGCATGCGTTGCATGGCAGGCCCTTGTGGAATATTTTCTCCCAGTCATATTGAAAAATAAATGGGAACTAGAGGAAGCATAGAAAATTAACAGTGGGCCTCAACCATTGTGTTGTTTTGTGGCTCAGAGAATGGAAACTGCATGCTGGCCTCATTGTAGGGATTTGAAAAACTAGCAGATTATTCTTTGAATACAAGCCTGCTGAGATGAACCATCTGAGGTGTTGAACCAGGTGAGCCAACAGACTCAGAGTAACAGACATTACCTCTCTTACTTGTGCACTCTCTCTGCTGTCAGATCACAGGCTTTAGCTTGCCTTGAAAGAGAGGTAAAGCATCAAGAATCTACTCATGTCAAAGCCACAAATATGTTTGGGATTCCTGAACATTGCTGGGAGTCAGAATTCCAAGAATGGAATTAAAAAACAAACACAATAGAATAAGACTGGGAAGGAAAGAGAAGTGGGAAAGGGAGAGGGTAAGAGTGAGCATTCAAAATTATTACAGTATAAAGCACAGGAGAGAAGCCCTTGTGTTCAATTATACCCACATACTTACATGGTTTTGGATACTTGAATTGTTCCCCAAACTATCTGATGTACACTCAAAAAAAATAAGACCTGCCTTTAAGACTCTTCGAGGTGCCAGGAGCACAGAAATGTAATAGAGCTGTTTATAAGAGATATGAAGGCATGAGAATATCCCTAAGGAAATAATAACCATTTCTGCTTTTACTATGTAAGACTTTTCAGATCCCAGCAATTAAAAAGTTCTAAAATGTTCTATGCAAAGAAGAATCTCAAAACCTTAGAGTTAGTTTAGCAGTATGGGCTCAAGGCAAGGGTGGTACTTGGATTCTCTTGGTACCACAAGAATCTAGAGAGGTGACACTATGATGTGGTGGGTGAGGTTGTCCTCTCCGCACTACGGACAACAGTATGTCATTAAAATAGTAAGCACTGGATGGTGGATATAGAAAGGGTAATTTCATTTAATTTATAACATGTTTCAAGTGCTGGAGAGCAAACCGAGGGCTTCTAGCGTACTAGGTAACACATAGCTCTATTTCTCAGATTCTCTCAATGAACAAAACTGATAAAATGAATATATTTCAAAAAAGATATTTTAGATTGGCTTGCAGGATACAGGCTAGGGAGTCCAATGCCTGCTTTCACCCTGGAGAGACATGAGGAACTGTATTAAAGTGTCACGGCAATTGGAACACTGAGAACAACTGGCTATAGAATTCCTGGGGAGCCACTGGTCTGTAATCCATACTGGAAGGCTAAACACCAGATACTAATGCTAGCGAAAAATGGAAGCATCAGTGTTGGCAGTGTCAATAAATGGACAAAAAAGTAGATAAACTTGCCAGCACAACTTGAAGGCAAGTAGGCAAAGGCAAAAGACTTTTCTCTTACAGACTGCTTTTAACTTGCTGACAGTGAAAGGTGCTACTCACATTTAGGTTGGATCTCCCCACTTAAACTAATCAAGATAATCAATCCCTCCCAGGTGTGCCCAGGGGCTTGTTCTGTTGGTTGATTTCAGTTCCAGTCAAGTTGACAACCAAGATTAACCATCATGGCAGTCCGAGTTTCCTAAATTGTCCTTGAACCCATTCTACAGAACAGGATGGCCACCACGTTCCCTGCCAAGAGCAGAGATTACAGATCTGCCTCCCAAGACACAGCTTCTTCTCCCATGAATTCTGCTCCCACTCTGTCTCCAGCCACTCTTACAGCAAATCTCTTCACTCTCCTCCGCCCACACTGTGTGTGTCTGTTTTTTAAACCAGGTTGTAGAGGATGGCAGCAAGCCTTCTGGACCTGTCTGTTACCCTCTGGCAGCAAGTGTTCAGAAAGAGATTGCCAGGGGCTGAGTAGTTTGTGAAGGGGCAAAGTCAAGAAGTCAATTCTAGAGCTGGGCGTGAAATTCGAAGGAAATGGAGCAAAATGACACAGCCCATAATTAGAAAGGCATTTCAAGTGATCTAGATTACGCAAAACTCTCTTGACAGATATTTTGAGTAATCAACTTTCTTTACCAAGCATGGACTCTGAGTGGTTCTGATAATACATTTAATCATTTTTCCCTTTTACACATAATGGCACATTAACCACAAATAACAAATAGTAGTAATTATCTCCTCAACAAATGTGGAGTGAAACCATTTCTGCAATCCCAATGCCTTGTTTATGTGTAATAGGATGAGCGCATGTGGGCACATGCGTGTTGAGGAGGGGCAAGAGGTAATGTCAATCAATGGTATTCATAAACACAACTTACAGGCAGACCTTGCATAATTTAGACTCTCCCCTGGCTGGCGGCTTCCGCAAGCTGGCATGCTTTATGTTGCATTACCATTTTGATTGAATGAACAGGGTCAATAACATCACTTTTTCTCATCCAAGGAAAGAAAATTATTCTGAATCAAATCATCAATCAATGCATGTAATCAGTCTGTTTAAAATACCTTGAGCTCTCATACTGCTCACTATTCCTGGGAAGACAATTGAAAAAGCCACAGTCTGGACTGACTTGGTAATCCTACCACATCCCCACTAAAGTAAGCAGAGGCCAGCTAGAATCCAGCATGTGCTGTTATTAACAAGATTATGGCGAGGGAATCATTTGAGAACTTAAGATTCTGCACTCTGGGACCTCCAGTATCTCTGTTCATTTGCATATAATTGTTTGTCCATCACCTCACCATACCATACAGCTACACCACTTTCCTCCTATAATTTCTAGAGGTTAATGGCTTTTTTTCCCCTCTAAATTCAAAGTCAACACAAACTGACACTCAACTCAAGAAAATGTGCTTTTCAGAGTGCGGTAACGACACTTGGCAGTCTGTACATTGTGAAAAATGTATTTGATCAAGGAACTTTTGCTAGCAGCATGCCAATGGATGCACGCTGCTTTACTTCCGAAATAAAGGGATTAATCCTCATCTTCTACTTAAGGGTAGAAAAACAGTCTGTGGCATCTCACACCACACAAATCTACTCAGCCTGCACTTGGCCTCCTTTTGGGCAAGCAAATATAACTATTGAGCACAAAAGTGGAACAAAATAACAGATTTTGAAGCTCCCTCCTGAATGTCGGGGCTAATTAGCAGGCAGCTGGAGCTGAGTGGGTTTCAAGTGCAGCAATCATCCTCATGATCCTCGCCATTCCTCCGACCAGGAACAAGCATTGGGAGAGCTGGACTGGGGGCCTTGAAGGGGAGGATAGAACTAAGTGAGTGACTGGGCCCCTCCCAACACTGCCTGAGGATGTGCTACTGACACGATATGCCTCTCAACCATTACAGGTGCACACTCTCCTTTGTAAGTTGCTACAGAGGGCTATTTCTAAACATATTTTAGTGTGGTATCTCAACATGGACAAAAAAAATAAAAACAAAAACAAATGTATATGGAAAATGTTGAGTAGGTTTACAGACGCAGACAGGGAGGGGAGTCCTGTATGGAGTTGGAGAGATGTCGTGGGGGATGAATATGATCAAAAGACATTGTATACATGAATGAAAATTTCAAAGAATAAAAAAAATTCAAAGAATAAATAAAAATATTATTTAAAAATTATTCAAGCATAATCAAGACAGGAATATACAAAGAGCAAAATTCAGAAGCCAGAAATTTTGAGAGCCACAGGTAAGAAAAAAGCCCCAACATGCACAGGTCCACCCATGTCCTGGCATGGACTGGCACTTGATATTTTTAAAAAGCCATTTAATGTGCATGCACACACTGTGTTTATCAGTAGAATTTCAGTGAATATTTCAATGGTGTTTATCTTGCATTTACTGTGAATAAGTCTCTAATGAACATTGATGTATATTGGTTTATAAATAATCTGTTTAAGTACCTGTTTCCACTTCCTTTGGGTGCATGGCAGAATCTGTGTGTGTGTGTGTGTGTGTGTGTGTGTGTGTGAGTGCCCACGCGACACATATATGCATGTGTGTGTATATATATGCATACATATGTATATATATGTACATATGTATTTAGGATATTTATATGCATATGTATGCATATTTATGTATATATGTAGGATACATGTATGGATATGGATTTGTGTGTATATGTATATAATGCCAAAACACATGAACACTATAAAGTCTACTAGAAATGTTCTGTTTTGAGACTCTTTTGTTATTTTCCAGGCCCTCTGTAGCATAAATTGAAAGGATTACCCCCAAAAGCAGAGAAAAGTGGGAAATGAAACGGTCTGATGTCAAAGTGAGAAGGAAGGATACATCTAAGCTTGAGGAAGTCAGCCATCAATGTGAAAATAGGATAGTTATAACAGCAAGGGATCACATACACAGAAGACAAAGGTATTCATCCTTACGTTTTAGAAAAATCAAGCTATCCCAAACAAAATAAAAAACAAGAAATCACTATCAGATGATGTCAGGACACTCCTTCATGAAGCTAGAGGCCTACCACACAAGCATAGCATACAAATAAAAAACAAAGAAACAACAACAAAATGCTATGTTTGAATTTTTTAAGACAGTTTAACAACCAACTTCTTGGTAGTTAAAAAACAAAACAAAAACAAAAAAAACCTTGCACTTCAGCAATGCCATGTAAAAATAACTTTCAATCCAGATTCATATCTACAGCAGCGTTGCCTTTAAAGATAGGGTAAAACAAATGCTTTTAGACAACTGAAAATTGTGAGAGCCTGTTGCTAAGAGGCCTTCACTTGAGCAACACAAATTCACAAAACAGCAAGGAGAAGCAATATTATCCCAGGGGGAAAAGATGAAGTACAAGGATATACAAACAATATAAATCAAATATGATACTTATGTTCATATATACAATATAGGAAAAAAGTAAGAACGGCTTATAATTGAGCATGAGAAGCAATAAGACATAACTGAAATATTGAATACTAATTACATGTAAGAAGAATAGATAAAAAGCTGTCAGGTCTTAGCTGATCTAGTTTGCTAGGTTCTCTAAGACAGCATTCAATTTCTTAAGTCAAGAAAAAAAAAAGCCATGTTAAACTTCTAGGTTGTTTGCTACAAGCTGGCAATGGCTTTCTAGGAGTGTCTGCTGTCACGTAATTACAGGACCCCATGAACATATGACTTGACATGAAAAAGGTGAATTGAAGTAGAAAATCAGTTTGAAGCAAGGTTTTGGCACTCGAGAGACTATAAGCCTGGTCTGTGGGAGCCTGAAAGAAGAGGAGCACTAATTCATGACCATCCAGTCTGTATAGTGGACACCTGTTTCAAAAAGGAGAAAAGAGTAGAGGTGAGGTTCCCAGTCAGGTAACTCTCTCTCTCTCTCTCTCTCTCTCTCTCTCTCTCTCTCT